>CM064542.1:23638678-23864531 GCA_032716605.1 Paralithodes platypus | reverse complement strand
CCTTGGAGAGAGTACAGCAAAGAATGACAAAAATTATTCCATCACATTATTAGTTCCTTCCAACAACCAACTATAACTCCTAAAAGCGATTAATGACATTTAAAAAACACCAGTGGCAATCCGTGGATTCGAACACCAGGACGCTCACACCGAAAATCAACACCTTATGCATCGCACCACGACGACAGTTAAAGGATGGTGGACACGGCCATACGATTTATTATGCAACTTCGAAGCGAGCATACCAATCTAAGCAGGTACACACGATCCCACCTGCAACCCTCACGTAGGCTATGCATATGTGAATGGGAAAGAGCGAAATTTAATGGGGCCTTAACCACTAGGTAAGGCCTCTCGCTAAATTACCCCTGTACCAATATCAATTATTATGTTTCCTTCCAACAACCAACTGTAAGACTAAAATCGATTAATGAAAATTTACCAAACACATGTGGCAATCCGTGGATTCGAACCAAGGACGCTCACACCAAAAAACAACACCTTATGCATCGCACCACGAAGACAGTTAAAGGATGGTGGACACGGCCTACGATTTATTATGCAACTTCGAAGCCTGCATATCAATCTAAGCATGTACACACACCCCAACTGCAACTCACGTTAGGTTATTGCATATGTGAATGGAAAGAGCAAATTACTGGGGCCTTCACCACTAGGGAAGTCCTCTCGATAAATTACCCCTGAACCAATATCAATTCTTATGTTCCTTCCAAACAACCAAACTATACTCCTAAAATCGATTAATGAAATTTACAAAACACATGTGGAAATACGTGGATTCGAACCCAGGACGCTCACACCGAAAATCAACACCTTATGCATCGCACCACGAAGACAGTTAAAGGATGGTGGACAATGCCCGACGGATTTATTATGCAATTTCGAATCCTGCATATCAATCTAAAGCATGTACAACACTTCCCAACTGCAACTCACGTAGGCTATGCATATGTGAATGGAAAGAGCAATTAATGGGGCCTTGCCACTAGGGAAGTCCTCTCGATAAATTATCCCCTTAACCAATATAAATTAGTATGTTCCTTCCAACAACCAACTAGACTCTTAAAATCGATTTAAGGAAATTTACAAACACATGTGGCAATCCGTGGGATTCGAACCCAGGACGCTCTCACACCGAAAATCAAAACCTTATGCATCGCACCACGAAGACAGTTAAGGGATGGTGGACAATATACGATTTATTATGCAACTTCGAATCCTGCCTATCAACTCTAAGCATGTACACACGACCAAACTGCAACTCACGTAGGCTATGCATATGTGAATGTATTAGAAATCTAAATATGAAGAAAGGTTGAACACATTAGGCTTACATTCGGTAGAAAGACGCCGAGGTAGAGGGATATGATAGAAGTGTTCAAGTGGTTCAGTGGGTTAAATAAAGGAGACATGAAAACGGTACTGAAGCTCAGTGAGGGTTGTAGCGAAAGAAATCGAACAATAGGTTTCAAATTAGATAGGTTTTAGTTGCAGAAAAAGCTATAGGGCAAATAATTGGTTTGGTAACAGAGTTGTAGATGGGTGGACTAGGCTACCAAGTGATATATTGGGATCAAGAATGATAGGGAGCTTTAAGATAACCAATTAGATAACGGGCATATCGACCACGAAATGGGTTGGATGTGAGGGGCGATCCCTACCCGGTGTGGGCCAATCGGCGCTAAGGCGGACCCCCGGTATCTTGTGTTAATCTCTGACCGTTTTGGTGGGGTCAGTACTCAAGGTGTTTGTAATTATGTGAGTTGGCTATAATTGGGCCTTGTAATTGGGGTTGGGTGTGTCAAGGATCTGCCTTGTGTGGGCCGATCGGACTTTTTGCAGATCTACCATTTTCTTATGTTTTCTGTTCGTATTTATATATATGTGTTTAAGGTGTTTGTATGCGTGAGTGCGTGCGTCCCGTTGGAGTCTGCAGAAAGCGCCGTTTTGGCGCCACACAAGGCAGATCCCTCACACCCAACCCCGAGTGGAAAAGCGTGGCAAAAAAATTGAGATGGATGAGAGGGGATCGAGAAAAACTGCTGGGCATGGGGAAACATGGACATGCAGTGATTGGCAAACTACGAAGTCACGGAAAAGGTTTGGAGGCCTTTTGTGATATATATTCCGTGTGCGTCTCCAGAGTTCGGGTCCCAGGGATGACAAACTTGATTACTTACTTGCATACCATTATATATGGTGAGTGGGTTTGGTGAAGGGGACATATACAGTATCGAATTGTTACGTATCTTGATCCTCAAGTGGTTTAATTGATGAATATAGATAGCACAGAGAGATATATTAAGGTATCAGTCAGCTGAAGGGCAAAACAAAAGTAAAATCTAATAAAATAATTTACTGTTGTTGCTTCCTTTCCTTTTGGATCTTAGGACTTGGTATCCTTTATTGAGGGATACTTCTTTACTTATGAAAAATACTGAAACTAATTAAAGTTATGTAGTATTTCTAAAGAATTATTATTTAACCGAAGCTGAGTCGGCTTATGGTTATTGAACCGAAGACGTCTATCTAAAGAAGGGACTATTTAATTTTATAAACAGTATTGAAAGAAGAAATATTAAAGTAAGAATATTTCTGTCTCTTACCCTTTTTGAAAGGGAATAGATAGTGTTCTTATATGTCCGTTTAGTTATATTTAATGTACTTATTCTTGGTTCTTGTCTTACGTTAATAGTATTATATTATTATTATCATCAGAGGCCACGTAATATCCAAGTCACATAAAAAGTTAGATATATAATTACTATGTAGTTAAATTTATTTCTTAACCACGTAACATTGAGGTTTGATTATGAGTAAGTAAAGTTACAGGATGCAGGTTCATAGAGTCGATTCAGGTCTCACTCCACCACTAATATGAAAAAGCAACAATATAATATTTTGAAGCAAAAGAATTTTCTTCAGCTTAGGAAATCACGTAAGTAATATTATCACAGCTTGTTAGTCTAAGGGGTGGGCGGGGGGATATTACTAATACGAGACAATAGCATAACCGTACTAAGCACCATTAAGCAATGTAAGCTTAATTCAAACCGAAAATGAAGAAACTCGTAAGTATTAATATAAAACAAGAGTATTACTTTCATCATAACCCAATTGACTTAAAGAGTTGCTTTAGTCCACAAGTTAGTCAACCTAAAATAGGTAAGTAAATATAAATAGCGTTAACGTTGATTCGCAACTCAAATAGTTAAAGCACATAATAGTAGCGTTAACGTTAATTCGCAATCAAATAGTTAAACACATAATAGTAGCGTGAAACGTTAAGTCGCAATCCAATAGTTAAACAAATAAATAGTAGTGTTCACTGTTAATTCCCAATCACATATCTCACTAACCAATTAACATAAGTGTTTACACCGAACACACCTTAACACACCTTTATATAAATGGAAGGACAGTCACAAATCCATTAATATACTTCACCCCGTCTTCCTCCAGCTGCCAAGTTCACCTTCCCCAAAACTCCAAATGAGACTGATTCAATGCCCACAACTCGGGTATTATTATACCAAACAATGATGGTGTAGGAACGAATCAGGAAGGCGGCGGGTGGTGTCCGGCGCCAATAATAGCTCCTCGAATCAAATAACAGGTGCAGAGGTCCATTCACAGCTCATGGCGTCGATCATACGTCATAGCATCGGTCATCGAGGTGTGAAGGCTAGCATGCTGGTATGGGTGGGGAGATGGTTTGCCCACTCGCTCGTTTCGCTAGTCTGCTTCACCGTTTGGGTAGTGGGCTCCTTCCAAATCTAATTCTAAATCTTAAATAAGCATACAGGGATCCGTATGTCAGACCTCCCCCCTAGGAAGAAAAGAGTTTACGGGAGTATAGTACAAGATATTAAAACATAAGACATAACTAGATTCACCACACGATTGGCAACAGCAAGATTATAATCGAGGATATTAAATAAGGATATCACCCAAAGTAGGCAACGTCTCCAGGTACCACATCAGAACATAGCCGGAACGTAGCTGGAGCGTTAATCGACCTGCAAGGCATCTCCAAGCTGAAGGCTTAAAAGCGCACTACAAAAAGCATGATATTTTACCTCGCTACAAAGGAGAGCTAATTGCCAAACTCCTCTCATTAAATATTACTTACTGCTGCATGAGGCCAACCTGGGAAATGCAATCTTTGATCCGTGGCAGTGGGTAGGGTAGCGTTCTTTGTGACAGGCATTGACTTGCCTATAGTCTCTACAAAACCCATGGCTCCTGTGGGCTTTGGCACAAGTATGACCGGGACTACTCCACTGGCTGCGGACCTGGCGATCAGCTGGGTTTGGAAAAAATTAAGTCAAGCTCGACCTGCAGTATACTCTGGCGTTGTGGCCGAGACACGGGTACGGGGGATAGTTTAAGGGGAGTTTGCATCCCCTACGTCGATGTCGTGCACGGCCAAAGAAGTGAGCCCTGGAGTACCCCGGAACACATTGGGAGACTGAGATAAAACAGAGACTAGTTGGTTCGGCTTGATCAGAGGGAAGATGACATAGTTTAGATGGTAATTCCCTCAAAGCCACTGAATTATACTGAAAGGTGGATAGGCTACATGACAAGTCAAAGTCTGCATGGATACCTTCAGGCTCTGGAACAGTCTGTTGCGGGTCAGGAAGAGAACTGAAGACTTTGTCCGCACCAGGCTGCTCACAGGTCCTGACATTCACTGCCACCGTAGGAGAATTAGGGAGGAGAGGAATCCGGGGCACTATGGTAGGGCTTCAACATATTTATAGGGAATACTGCTTGCGTGGGCTTTCTCCTGTCTGGGGTCGTTACTAGATAATCGGTAATGCTCACCCTCCGAAATTTGATATGGGCCCATGAACTTGGCAAAGGTAAAGGTTGGCCCAAAACTAGCTCATTAGGGGAAAAACCCAGGGATTCAGTTGGAACCTCACGAGTAGCAAATAAAAGAAAAAACAACAAAGGTACCCCCTGATCCCACTCAACTCCGGTCTCTGTACAATACGTACGTAACATGCCCCTTTAATGGCTGATGATATCGTTCGAGAACCCCTTGACTCTCGGGGTGGGTAGGTGCTAGGACCTTTACATGCTCGATACCCAACTCCTTCAGGGGACTGCTGGGAAGATGTAGGAGGTAAAATTAGTCCTTTGATCACTTTGCACCTCATGGGGGAAACCCATTCTGGTGAAAAAATTTGAGAAGTTTCCTTGATTAACAGTTGGAGCAGAGGTAGTCCTTAAGGGTATAGCCTCTGGGTAGCGAGTTGCCATGTCCATGATAGTTAATAAATAAATGTTACCTTGGGAAGTCTTAGGCAATGGGCCTAACAATGTCCACTACAACCCGAGTTGAAAAAGGATTCTGCGGAAAAAGGGCATAGGGCACCAGAGGATGTACAGGCACCTTCTGCTTGGGTTTTCCTGTCATCTGGCAAGTGTGACACACTATACAACACTCCAACTACATCTGCACGCATTCCTGGCCAGTAAAGGTGGGATTTGATTCTGTATAGAGTTTATCTCACACCTAGGTGTCCTGCCAATGGTATACAATGGGCCATTTCCATGATAGCTTGACGACAGGTTTTGGGGACTACTACTTGATGGACGTCCCAAGCCCCGTCATCGCTTGGTCTGTGTGGCGGTCTCCCTCTTCGCCACAATACTCCTCCTTTGAGGTAGAAACATTCCCCACCCTCCTTCTTGCCTTCCTCGTCACGCACGGACATGGCAGCTAACTCCTTGCATTCACAAGCATCTCTCTGTAGCTCTACCAGGCAACTAGGACAATTTGGAGGGGTATCATGGTCATCGTTAGGGCCAAGATGAGCCATAAAAGGTGTCAGATAAATCCACATCAGTCACATCATCAGGCAAAGTTGGAGCACATTATTTACACTCTCATCATGGGGCCCTTTCATCAACTTCTTACATTCGGTACGTTCTGGATGAGGGAACTGCTCGGGTGTGCGTGACTTGAGACCATTGAACGTTGTTGCAGCACACACAGGGAAAACAAGTGGCAACTCCTTGTCGAGCTCACCGGTTAGTGGCTCTCGTTAACAGGGGAAAGTGACAAAAAAAAAATGGGGGCTGGTCGGGACCTTCTCACACTGTCTACATCATTCCCCAAAAGGAGTGTTAACGCCAGGCACAGGGGATATCTTGTGGACCTACACAACAAAGCTATGGTGGCCTCACCCTGTAGTAACTCACAATTCAATTTCGCCTTTTACCAAGTATGCATAAAACTGGCCTCCAGCACCTCTCATTACACCCTGTTTCGCCAGGTGGGGCACTCAGTGTAAGGATTCACCATGGAGGGTGCTAGTAGAACCTGTGTCTCTCAGAATTTTTAACCTCAGGCATGCAACCATTTAATTCTCACGTTGCCAGATGAAATAAAGGGACGGTAACCTGTCCTGCACTTGATGGTGAAATTATTTATTGGGTTTTAAAAACCCCTTGTGGGTTGCACCACACCTGCTACTACACCCCTGTCACTAGATGATTTACGTTAAGCTGCTAGGTACCTCCTGTCGAGAGTCCTGCATTAAAGGGACCGTTTGGTGCGAGGTAGGTACTCTCCTTTTTTTTTCCCTGTCCGGGAGTCCTGCATTAAACGGAACATTTTGGTGCTAGGTACTCTCTTTCTGTCGGGGAGTCCTGCATTAAAGGAACATTTGGTGCTAGGTACTCCTTCTGTCGGGAGTCCGCATTTAAAAGGAACATTTGGTGCTAGGTATCCTGTCGGGAGCCCTGCATTAAAGGCACACATGGAATTTGAAGATACGGCGGCAACTGTCTGCCCCGATCTCTCGGTTTTTTCCTTGGCCCAAGCACTGATAAGCTAGGTGCCTCTCATGCCACAAAAGTACATTTACTTTAGGGGATACGGGAACGTTCCCTCTTTTTGAGCATTACTATTAGTTTGGGGACACCACCTCTGTTACCATTGCCCCGAGTCGCATTTTTAGTTGTGGGGGAACAATTCTATTTTGGCTAGCTGGGGAAAGACGTTATAGGCTTGTGACTGGGTCTGTCAGAGTTTGGTGATTGGGATACTTAAAATTAGAACTAGAATTATCGTTAGGGCCTTCTTTCCACGAAATTTGTTTGTTGAGGCACGTATGTGTGTCAGCCATGTCAGCGGCGTCTTCAGCAAGACAATCTAAAGCCTTTTTCCCCTTTAAATGATAGGATCCAGAAGAATCAATTTTCCATAGGAAATTTTCTTAACAGGACCAACTCCTTCAGATCGTTGTAGCTTGTGACTTTCTTACTCTTGACCCAATGATTGAAAGTTTTAGGTCATGGTCCTGGCAAAATTACCTTATGGGTTTCTTCTACTTTTCCTTCTGGTTTGTTTACGGAAAGATTGCCTGTAAAGCCTCAGGCTGCAATTGATAGGTTTTTAGATAGCTTCTTTGAGATTGTCATTAATCCTGCCCTAACTTCTGCTACTTCTGACAAATACGGTGTTTTTTTTTTTTTCGCTCGAGCCTGCCCTGTCAAAACAGTTTGTAACATAAAAAGGGCCACTTGATCTCTAGATCCACTTCATACTCCAGCAACTTCCTCAAACAAACAAATGAATCCTGCACATTATCCTCAGTGAAAGGGGGAATGACACTAGGTCAGGTGCCTAGTTAAGCGTCCCAGTAGGGGGAGCAATTACGGGAGCATTTGGTATTACCATTTAGTTGAGCCGTACGATATTGATATTCATAATGTTCGGGGTCCTTATGTCTGGCTTCTTTTCTTCGATATTTGCGGGGTTTGCTTGTTCGGCATTTGCTCTGGCTTGTTACGGCATGTTAGTCTGGCTTGTTGTCGGTCTCTTATTCTAAGCTGAGTTCCAGTACTTGATCAATGGTAAAACCAGGATGTCAATTGTTCATCAAGTTGGCTAGGCTTACTGGGGATCCCACCAACTGCATCCGTCAAAACAAACGACTACCCTTTCCCCCTGGCCTTCTACAGGGAACAGGTGTCGTGCGCGTTTGGTTTTTATGGTCTGAGCCATCCTCTTCTACTTTAGACATGTTTGTGGCAGTTAATTGGAGATATTGAGGCAAGCACTTTCAGTTCTGAGATTTTGACAGTACAGTCAATATCGGGGGCTGTGGGTTCTGATTCTATGAAAACGTCGAGCATCTTCGTTTTAAACTTAATTCGTTGAGGCAGTGATTAATATTAGATTGTTTAAGTAGTGAAACGTTAATGATAACTGACGTGAAACTGTATGAACCGAATCCTGGCGATGGTCCGCCACTCTTTCTGTTACGTATGTGGATCCTCAAGTGGTTTAACTTGATGAATCTAGATAGCACAGAAGATATATAGATCTTAAGGTATCAGTCAGTCCTGTGAAGGCAAAACAAAAGTATAAATCATAATAAATAATTTTTGCCTGTTGTTAGCTATTCCATTTCCTTTTGAGGTAATCTTAGTGACTTGGTATCTACTGTTGTATTGACTGATACTCTTTACTTATGAAAAATACTGAAACTAATTAAAGTCTGCATTTGTAGTTATTATTAAAGAATTATTATTTAACCGAAGCGTTAGTAGGCTATGGTTTATGAACCGAAGAAGAATTAGATCTAAAGAAGGACTTATTAATTTTATAAAAAGTCTTGAAAGATAAATATTAAAAGTAAGAATATTTCTGTCTCTTACCCCTTTTTGACAAATGAATAGATAGTTTTCTCTATATGGTCCTTTTATTTTAGATTTAATTGTAATTATTCTTGGTTCTTTGTCTTCCGTTAATAGTATTATATTATTATTATCATCAGGAGGTAATAATCAAAAGTCACATAAAAAGTTAGATGTATATTTAATAATTAGTTAAATTTATTTCTTAACCAACGTTAACCATTGAGGTGTGATTATGAGTAAATAAAGTTACAGGATGCTCGTTTCATAGATTCGATTTCAGGTCTCACTCAAATAATATGAAAAGCAAAATATAATTATATTTGAAGCAAAAGAACTGTCTTCAGCTTAGGAAATCACTATAAGTAATATATCACAGCCATGGTTAGTCTAAGGCGAATATTACTTAATACGAGACAATAGCATCACCGTTACTAAGCACCATTAAGAGCAATGTAAGCTTAATTCAAAGAAAATGAAAGAACTCGTAAGTATTAATATAAAACAATAGTATTACTGTCATCATAACCCAATTAGTTAAAGAGTTTGCTTTAGTCCACAAGTTAGTCAACTAAAAATAGTTTTAAGTACATAATAATAGCGTTAACGTTAATTCGCAATCAAATAGTTAAAGCACATAATAGTAGCGTTACGCGGTTAATTCGCAATCAAATAGTTAAACACATAATAGTAGCGTTAACGTTACTTCTGCAAATCAACTAGTTCAACACATAATAGTAGTGTGTCACGTTAATATCCCAATCACATATCTCACTAACCAACATAACAGTAAGTGTTTTCAACCGAACACACTTAACATACATTTATATAATCTGACGGACAGTCACAATCCCATTATAATACTTCACCCACCCGTTTTTTTTCTTCCTCCAGCTGCAAGTTCACCTTCCCCCAACTCCAAATGAGACTGATTTCAATGCCCACAACTCGGGTCTTATATACCAACACAATGATGGTGTAGGAACGAATCAGGAGGGCGGCGGGTGGTTGCCGGCCGCCAATCATAGCTCCTCGAATCACATAACACCGGTGCGAGGAGTCCATTCACAGCTCCTGGCGTCGATCATTAACGTAATAGCATCGGGGTGTAATCGAGGTGTGAAGGTCTAGCATGCTGGTTTTAGTAGGGGGGGGAGATGGTTTGCCCACTCGCTCGTTCGCTAGTCTGCGTCCCCCGTTTGGGTAGTGGGACTCCTCCAACTCTAATCCTAACTCTTAAATTAACATACAGAGGCCTCCGTATGTCAGAATATATATATATATAGAAAGCAAAATTTATCAAATGTAAACAAACAGAACCTACACACTGGGTGTGTGGGTCCTGGAAAAAACAATATTACGATATATACGCTATCATTGAGCCTCAGTAAAATTTGTCATGTCCCCTTTTAAATCACACTTGCCTATTTGATCATATTCTCTCTAACCCTACTCTCCCTAATGGATGTAGGCCTAATGTGTTCAATCTTTCTCAATATAAGAACATAAAACAAATGAGAGTCTGCAGAGAGCCGATTGGCCCACACAAGACAGTTCCCTCTCACACCCAACCCTAATTACAAGGCCTAATTATAGGTTCAGCTCACTAATACCATGAGGATCGACCTCACCAAAACGGTCAGAGGACAGACAATGAGTGTCTGTCAAGCGCCGATTGGCCCACATCCGGTAGATCCCCCTCACACCCAACCCATCTCGTCCATATGCCAATCTACTTTTTTTCTTAACGCTCTCTATAGTTTTTGATTCCACTATAACACTTGGTAGCTTATTCCCCTACAGTATCTGCCACTCTGTTACCAAACCAATATTTGTCTATTCTTTTCTGAAACGAAAATATCTAATTTGAAACCACTTGTTCGAGTTCTTCGCTATCACTGAACTTGAATACGTAAGGAAGATTTATATCATGTGTAAGGTCCTAGGACTTACATATAAGAACATAAGAAAACGGGAGTCTGCAGAATACCGATCGGCACATATAAGGCAGATCCCTCTCACCCAACACTATTATAAGGCCTAATGATAGGCCGAACTCACTAACCCATGAAGACTGACCTCACCAAAACGATCATAGGTCAACATGGGAAAACGGGGTCTGCAGAGCGCCGACTGGACAACATATAATCCTAATTAAGCATCTTGAGAATAATAAATTAATCAGTGATAGGCAATATGGTTTTAGACGATGTCGATCAACTGCAGACATTCTTTGCCTTCTTACGCATCAAATCAACCAAGCTACAGACCAACATGGTGAAACACATACAATAGGATATATCAAAGGCATTTGATAGAGTCTGGTATCAATCCTTATTGTCGAAGATGTCACACTACGGCCTTGCATTTATTAGTTCCACTAATTTCTTCTTATCTTCATAACAGAAAAATATGTGTAATGGTAGATGGCCTTTATTCTCAATTTCACTCAATAAATTCTGGTGTTCCCCAGGGATCAGTTTTGGCCATAACTCTGTTTCCTCATTCATCAATGATCTCGTATCTACACTCATAATCCAATACATTCCTACGCAGATGACTCAAAACTCCACAGCTCCTTCACATTTACCAATTCTTTCACCCAACCCGATCTTATAAATTCAAAAATAAACACTGCAATTTCTCTGAACCAGGACCTTTCTAGAATTAATGAATGGGGACAAAAGAATCTAGTTTCCTTTAATGCACAGAAAACCAAGTACATTCAATTGTCTAACCGACAGAATCTCACTGACTCCCATATATTTTTTAATGATGTAAATATTCCCACTTTCCCTAGTATTGACATTCTCGGTAAACATTAACTACTAACTTGAGCTGAACGCATTATGTTAGAAGAATTGCTAAGAATGCCTCTAAAAAACTGGGACTCCTGTACAGAGTTCGAGAATTCTTCACTGACGAGCAGTTGGCCGTAATATATAAAAGTCATGTGCGTTCTCAGATGGATTACTGTTCACCTCTGTGGAGTGGAAGTGGAGTGGGTGCATTGAGGCAGTTGGACAAAATTAAAAATAAAGGTATTAGATTAATCAATAACCTTGCAATCAAACAGGACCTTCCTACATTATCCATACGAAGAAACGTTGCATCCCTTGCATTATTCTACAGATATTATCACAGCAATTGTTCCGAGGAACTTGCTTCAATTGTGCCGCCTCTCCACATCTTTCCCCGTAGAACTAGGGCAGCCGAGAGCGCCCATGAATTTACTATTTCTCCTCCACAATGCAGAACTTCTGCTTATCAAAATTCATTTTTCCCTAGAACTACTACTCTTTGGAATTCACTTCCCTCGAGTTGCTTTCCACAAACTTACAATCTACAAAAGTTTAAATCCAGTTGTTACAAACATTTTATGAATGGAGGATGCCTTTAGGCACATGGACTTTTTGTGTTATCTGTGTTTTTCCTTCCTCCGTTCATGGTCTCTTTAAAAAAAAAAAAAAAAAAAAAAAAAAAAAAACGAAGATTCCACTCACACCCAACCTCCATTATAAATAATAAATTGGGCATTAGGATAACACCATAGAGGATTTTTTTAGACTAAATATATGGATTCATATGGTAATAGTTTGTTCTAGGACCTACATCAGGTGCTTGATTTATTACCAAGATAGTTTGAAATAGTTTTAGTAAATAAGGTGAATATGGGCATTGCTCTAATCAAGATGGGTTGGGTGTGAAAGCCTTGTGTGGGACAATTGGCTTTTTGCAGACTCCCATTATCTTAGGTTGTTCTTATGTTATGTTCTCTCTCTCTCTCTCTCCTCCTTTGTACTCCTTTGTACTCCTCTTCTAAGCAACATGTGCCAAAGTACATATATAAATTCAATAATGTCCAACTCCAATATCATTACAGTTTAGTTAAGTAACTTTAACTAATTACCTCCTCCTTACCCATATATATATATATATATATATTATATATATATATATATATATAATATATATATATATATATATATATATATTTACATACACACATTCATACATACAATACGTACATATTCTTAGTAGCACGTTAGCATCCACTATTAAATATTCAGTTAAATATAAAAATTGTATCAACTAAGAAAAGAGGTAGTGGGGAATGGGAGGAGTATAAATTGTAATTAAAGGAAAAAAAAGTCAATGGTACCAATTAAATGTGATTAGAGGATCCACCTGGTCCTCTAATCACAGATTATACTCCTCCCATTCACCAATAATCTATTTTTGTTCTAATGCTTCACCCATTGTATATTATAATACACACACACACTGCCCTATCTCTCCAGTACGGCCACCCGATCCTCCTAACCGGCGGCGCTTGTGGCACTTTGGCGCTGCCGACTGGGAGGCTCTCCGGCAGTACTTCTTTGATTTCCCATGGAATGATTTCTGCTTCCGTGGCCGGGGACCCTCGGAGAGTGCTGAACGCATTACCGAGGTAATCCTTTCAGGCATGGAAGCATACATTCCATTCTCTTTCTCTCAGACTAATGCTAAAAAATCTTGGTTTACTCACGCCTGTTCTACTGCTGTCCGCAATAAGGAGGAAGCATTCAAAAGGTACCGACGCCTTAAAACTCAAGCCTCTCATTCTTCCTATGTTTCTACCAGGAATCAATGCTAACTCTGTTCTTCGACTTGCCAAACACTCTTTCATCCATAATAAATGCACTGAACTATCCAACTCTAGCTCTCCCAAGCTTTCTGGCATCTAGCCAAAACCTCTCAACAATTTCTCTTCTTCGTCTTCCTCCCTCCCCTTTCCCATTCTGATGGCACAACCATCACTTCTTCCTCTGACAAAGCTAAACTCTTCGCTCAAACTTTTGCTAGAAACTCCACCTTGGATGATTCCGGTGCTATTCCTCCCTCTATACCCTCCTCTCTCTTACTTATGCCTAATATCCTTATCTCTTCTAAAGATGTACTTTCTACCCTCTCTGGGCTTAACCCTCTCCGACATATGACGCGATTTTGAGCCTATTGGGGATACTTTACAGCCTTTGTTACCATCAGGGGTATTTAGAAACCTTTAGTTTGGTTACTTCAACCTCTGCAGTTGTCTTTGAGTTAGATGTGGGCAGAAAACTAATTTTGGAGAGGTAAGTATTAGAGTGAGAGAACTCTATTTCTTATTGCTAATCTGGCAACCTCTGCGTCATAAATGCGTGAAAGGGTTAATACTAATAAGGCATACAGTCCGGACGGTGTTCCTCCTGTTGTTCTCAAAAACTGTGCTTCCGTGCTGACTCCCTGCCTAGGCAAACTCTTTCGTCTCTGTCTATCCTCAAACGTCTTCCCTTCATGCTGGAAGTTTGCTCACATTCAACCTTTCAAAGAAGGGTGACCGCTCTCAACCATCCAACTATCGTCCAATTGCTCTCATCTCTTGTCTTTCTAAAGTTTTTGAAACTATTCTTGCTTCCAAATTTCTTAAGCATTTCTCTTCTCATAATCTGCTCTCAGATCGCCAGTATGCTTCAAACACCCGCTGTGCGGTACATATATCCGCATAGGCCAGTAAGGTGTTAAGGGTCGCTCTACTGGTGATCTTCTTTCATATCTTACTAACTCTTGGTTATCCTCCTTTCGAGACTTCGGTGAGACTTTTTCTATTGCACTAGACATATCGAAAGCCTTCGATAGAGTCTGGCACAAATCTTTAATTTCTAAACTACCCTCCTTCGGTTTCTATCCCTCCATCTGTACCTTTGTCTTTAATTTCCTTTCCGGCCATTCCATAGCCGCAGTTGTGGACGGCCATTGTTCACTTCCTCACCTATAAACTCCGGTGTTCCTCAGGGCTCTCCCCTATCTCCTATTCTTTTCTAATTTTATAAATGATCTCCTCAACTGTACCTCAATTCCCATCCATTCATATGCAGACGACTCAACCTTATAAGCACTACTCCATTAGTTTTTCAGAACGCCCCAGCCAGCAATCCCTCAACGACAAACGTAATGAAGCCATAGAACTCTTAAATTCTGATCTAAATACTATGTCCAACTGGGGCAGAGAAAACCTTGTTACCTTTAATGCTTCCAAAACCCAATTTCTCCATCTATCTATCCGTAAGGAACTCCCAGCGGACTATCCCTTATTCTTCAACAATACAAAAATCAATCCTTCATCTTCTCCTTTTCTTCTGCTCTCAGTTGGAAGGACCATATTACCAGTCTTGCTAAGGCAGCCTCCCAGAAGCTGGGTGTGCTCAACTGCCTTAGGGGGTTCTTTTCCCCTGCACAGCTTCTTGCTCTGTGCGTCCTTGTATTGAGTATTGTTCACATGTGTGGGGAGGTTCCTCTCACACCACTCTCCTAGACAAAGTTGAAAGGAAGGCCTTTCGTATCATTAACTCCCATCCACTCACCAACTCTCTGCAATCTCTCTCTCTCCGCCGCAATGTTGCATCTCTCTCGCTATTCTATCGCTACTATAATAATCAGTGTTCCTCAGAGCTTTCCCAGTGTATACCACCTCCTTTACGTAGGGCACGTGGTACCCGTCTTGCAACTCAATCCCACCCCTACTCTGTGCAACTCTCCAACCCAAGAGTGAAACATTACTCTCAAACTTTCTTCTACTCAACAGCTGAGCTCTGGAACTCTCTCCCAGAATCAGTCTTTCCCTCTTCCTATGACTTAAATTGCTTCAAACTCAGTGTGTCCAGGCATTTTGGCTCGAACGTCCCTTGATTTTGGCCCTGTCACTCTTTCAACTATGGGGGAGGCACTCGCTATAGGCAGTTCTGCCTTTTGCCTCCCTCAAATCACATAGAAAAAGAAAAAAAAATACTGTATATATATAATGTGAGTTTGTGTATGTGTTATAAAAATTATAATAATTATTAGTTGTGACTGACTGACTTATTAGTTAATATTGCTATCACATTACTAAAAAGACGAATATGTAGAGGAAATAATGATAGAGGTGTTTTAAGTGGATGAAAGGTATCAATAAGAGAGATATGTATATGGTATTATAGCTTAGTAACCTGCCTTTTGTCTCCTTCATACACAGAAAAGAAGAAGAAAAAATAAGAAAATGGGAGCCCGCATAAAGTCGATTGGCCCACACAAGGCAGATCCCTCTTCTCCCAACCCATCTTGTCCATATGTCTATCTAATTGTATTTTGAAGCTCTCTATCGTTCTTGATCGCGCTCTGGCGCTAGGTAGCCTGTTCCATAGGTATATACAGCTCTTACCAAACCACTATTTGCCTATATTTCTTGAAACGAAAAGTATCCCATTTGAAACCATTTGTTTGAGTTTTCTAGCTATCGCTGAGCTTCAGTACATCTTTCATATCCCCTGTATTTAGCCTATCTCACTTACCCACTTGAACACCTCTATCATATCTATCATCATATATAACTCTGCGTCTTTCTAACGAATGTAAGCCTAGCTTCTTCAACCTGTCTTCATATGGAAGATTTCTAATATTACAGATTATTTGTTTCATTCTTAGTTGTACTCTCTCCAAGGAATCTATGTTCATTCTCTAATAGGGACTCCAATTTTGAACAGCATAATCCATATGTAGCCTCACTAACGCTAGATAAAATTTTAAGATTACGTCTGCTGTTCTGTTACTCACACTTCTAGATATACATCCAAGAACTCTATTTGCCTTATTTCGAACACTGATGCATTGATTTCTTGGTTTCAAATCACAGTTGACGATGATTCTCAAGTCTTTTTCATTATTTGAGTTAGTTATATCCACGTTATCGAAATTGTATACTGCATTTCCAATCGATTTACTCAATTTTACTACACTACATTTACCTACATTGAACTTCATCTGCCAGTTTACTACCCATTTTCGTAATATGTCTAAATCTATTTGGAGTGTTCCCATTTTAGTGTCATCTGTAAATTTACTGATTTTGGTAGTTATTCCTACATCAAGGTTGTTAATATATATATATATATATATATATATATATATATATATATATATACATACCGGTATATATATACATACCGGTATATATATATATATATGTGAGAGAGAGAGAGAGAGAGAGAGAGAGAGAGAGAGAGAGAGAGAGAGAGAGAGGTAAAATTTACAAGTAGGTGAGTGAGAGTGAGTGAGAGCACAGTGAGAGCACACGGGTCGAAAAAAAAAAAAAAAAAAAAAAAAAAAAAAAAAAAAAAAAAAGTGTTATTACCAGTATCAGTGAAGGGACAAGGAGCCGTCAGGCACTAGCCCAGCCCTGCCCAGGCACCATAAACCTCCAACAGTAACCACAAGGTGAGTGAAGTAACCGTTTATAGGGCAGGCAGTTTCACCCTTATGGTTCCCCACCATAGGCCTCATTTTCCATCTACCCCAAGGACCTGACCCTCGGTCTTTCAACTTCTCAAACAATTCTAACCATTATGAAGTACTTGCTATAAAGTCCATTTTCATTTCCCTCTCTCTAACCATTTAGGAAGTACTTGCTACAAGGTCCATTTGTTTCTCTCTCTCTCTCTCTCTCTCTCTCTCTCTCTCTCTCTCTCTCTCTCTCTCTCTCTCTCTCTCTCTGAAAATGAAAATACCCTTTTTGTCATCCATGCTGGTTCAAATGACGTCATGCGCACCAGATCCGAAGAGTTGATGGAGAAATATCGCAAGATGATCCAGCACTACAAAAACAAGTCAAGGAATATCATCATCTCAGGCATTCTCCCCAAGATCGACGCACCTGACAAATTCTACGACAAGGCTTTCAGCACAAATAGCCGACTAAAACATTTGTGTCTGAGGGAAGAAGTTGAATTCATCAACCTCTGGGACAACTTCTACAACCAGCCTACTCTGTTCCGCAAGGATGGCACTCATCTAAACCCTGTGGGTTCAGCACGCATGGGTCGTCTCCTACACGAAGCAGTCCGCAGCCATGGATCAAAAAACGCCATCCGAGAAGAAGCAGCAGTGACATAAATCATCCAACGCCAAGAAAAAAACAGAGGCAACCGAGGACCACCAGCGACAAGGACCGAAGACAGCGAGGACCGAGGACAGCCATGAACATAAATGTAGATCCGACAAGAACCAAAATATTATTAAAGAGCGTTCCGTGAGTTCTAAAATAACAAATTTAAAGGTTTTCTATGCAAACGCTCGTAGCATACGCAATAAATTTTCAGATTTAGAGGAGCTAGTGTTTACAGAAAATTATGATGTGATTGGCATAACAGAATCTTGGCTCAATACAGAAGATAGAGACTTTTTAGCAGAGTATTCACTTCCCGGTTATGTAATGTTTGAGAAAAGCCGAATAAATCGAAATGGAGGTGGCGTTTTACTTTATATCAAAGAAAGTCTTAACCCTACCCTCTTGTCAAAACCTCAAATTGTGAACGTCGACGCATCTTTTGTGCTAATAAAGAATAATAAAGGTACCAAAATAATACTTGCATTAATATACAGACCTCCAGCTCAATCAGTGCAAACTGACCGAGATATTTACGAACAAATTGCAGATGTAAGTAACTCACAAGATACCGTAATTTTTGGTGACTTTAATTTACCTGTGACCAAGTGGGGCGATACTCTTACTTCACACTCCGGACATGACTTGTATACGAACTTGCAAGAGAGTTCGCTTTATCAATTTGTTGGAACGCCGACCCGTGGTAATAACGTTCTTGACATTGTACTTGCAACAAAAGAAGAATTAATAGAGAATTTGAATGTTGGTGATGAATTCAGTAACAGCGACCATCGTACGATAACTTTCACTTTAAAGTTTACTAGTAACGAACCAAATAGTAGCATCGAAAAAGTCCCTAATTTCAAGAAAGCAAACTTCCATAAACTTAGAGCTATGTTTAAAGAAACTGACTGGAGCTTTTTAATTCACAATAACGACATAAATACATCTTGGAAGTTATTCGAAGCCACTTACCTAAAAGCAGTGCAAGACTGCATACCATCGAAAACTCGGCGTCCAGGCCATAATAATAAGCCCAAATGGTGGAATAAAGATATTTCAAACTGCCTGCTTGCTAAAAAATTAGCTAATGATAGATTAAAATCCTCACAAAATGACGAAGAACGGCTGAAATTTGTAGAGCTACGACGCAAAGCCAAAAGTTAATTAAGCAAAGTAAAAAGACCTTAGAGTTACATATTGCGAATCAAAGTAAAACAAACCCGAAAGAATTCTATAGTTATATCAGAAAGAAAAAAGTCGTTACTTCAACTGTTGGACCGTTAGTCGATGAAAATGGAGAATACACCAAAGACGAAGAACAAATGAGTAATGCCCTCAATACCTTCTTTGCATCAGTTTTTACAACAGAAGACCTCAGTGATATCCCTACACCATCGCCGATTCAGATTGATAATTCAGATGTTCTAAGCAATATCACCGTTACAGAGAGAGAAGTATTGAATTGTTTAGATAAACTCAAGGTAAATAAAATGCCTGGACCTGATACAATCTCGCCTAGAGTTCTAAAGGAAGCTAAGGATGAGCTCTCTAAACCACTGACATTACTATTCAATAAATCCTTGCAGTCTGGAACTATGCCCGATCAGTGGAAGCTAGCCAACGTAACACCGATATTAAAAAAAGGCAGCAAATCCCTACCCAGTAACTATCGTCCAATTAGCTTAACCTCAGTTGTATGTAAAATGCTAGAAACGGTCATACGAGACAGACTCGTAAATCACTTAGAGGAAAATAACATACTTAAAGATACTCAACACGGCTTTCGTAAAAAACGTTCCTGTTTAACACCTTACGAGCGGCCTATGTGGTTTATTTATGTGTACCGCACAGCGGGGTGTTTTTAGCCAAAATAGGGCTGTTTACGTGATCATTTTCATGCCTAAATAAGACCCAGAACGTAAAACAAGTACCTATCCCTGAAAGGGCATAAACAGAGCTTTCGAATGACACCATAACGATCCTTGTATGATGGATAGTTTTCTTGCAATAACCGTGCAACGCGAGTGCAAAAAGCAGGTAATTCGGTACTTTCAGTACATAATTGAGTATGTAGCGAGTGAGAGAGGGAGGAGGGAGCTGAGATTTGTGTCAGTAGGTTCGCTGCGGTGGTCTGGAGCAGTCATACGCTCGCTAGTCTCCTGCCACCACTTGTCTCTCTCTCTCAGCCACATTACGTGCTGAAATTGCCACTCGAGTTATGTCGAGCGCCGCCACATAGTCCAGCTTTATTTAACTCGACTTATGTTGCTCGCCGCTAATTAAGGGTTAACAAACCTCATAGACTTCTTCCACGATATCCTCAACCTCTACGATGAGAGTAAAGCTGTAGATATTATATACCTTGATTTTCAAAAGGCCTTTGACAAAGTTCCCCACAAACGTTTACTGCTAAAACTAAAAGCGCATGGAATACAAGACGGTGTGTTGAAATGGATAGAAAATTGGCTCAGCGACAGAAAGCAAAGAGTAGTCATAAACGGTAAGGCATCAAAATGGACCAATGTAAGTAGCGGGGTACCCCAGGGATCGGTACTAGGACCAATTCTCTTTCTAATTTACATCAACGACATAGATGAGGGTCTCACCTGTACAATCTCAAAATTTGCTGACGATACAAAAATTGCAAATAGCGTACTCTCAAAAGAACAAGTTGACGATATGCAACACAATCTACATAAATTGTCATGTTGGGCCCAAATTTGGCAAATGAGTTTCAATGCGGATAAATGTAAAGTACTACATATCGGATACCTAAATGAGAAGGCAAACTATTCGATGAATGGCACTCAGCTTAAGAATGTAAACAGAGAAACCGATCTGGGAGTAACAATATCGAGTAACCTAAAACCGAGTCAACAATGTTCAGAAGTTGTTAAGAAGGCAAACAAAATAATTGGCTTTATAGGCAGGTCATTTGAGCATAAATCCAAAGAAGTTATCCTAACCCCTTACAATTCATTAGTCCGCCCTCTTCTGGAATACTGTGTTCAATCCTGGTGCCCTTATTACCAAAAAGATATAAACAAGCTAGAACGAGTTCAACGTAGAGTTACCAAAATGATACCTAGCCTAAAGAACAAACCATACGAAGAGCGTCTTAGAGAATTAAATCTATTTCCTTTAACCCAGCGCAGATTAAGAGGTGACTTAATTCAAGTGTTCAAAATCATCAAAGGCATCGACAATATGAACTGTAGTAAGTACTTCACTATCGACCAATCTAATTACACGCGGGGAAACGGTTGCAAAATTATTGGTAAATCTTTTAACTCACACGAATCTAAGAATTTCTTCTTCAATCGAGTTGTCAACTTGTGGAATGGGCTTCCCCGAAACGTTATAGACTGCATCACCGTTGATTCATTTAAACTCCGCCTAGACAAATATCTCGCATCAAACCCGCGACTGACTGCGTTTGTAAATGAATAACTTTATTTTATCCCCCCCTCAGTTACAAACCCATCTGTCCCCTACTAACTTCCTAATCCTGCCACGGACATTAGTTCCAGGGCAGTAATTCCCTTTCCAATGTTCCCTTACCCACTCTAAACCACTGTTTGGACACTTGATCCTCAGTGTTTTGGAGGACAAGCAACCTAGAAGGGTCACTATATCTGTTGTTGCTTGATTTCCTTTGTACTCTCTCTCTCTCTCTCTCTCTCTCTCTCTCTCTCTCTCTCTCTCTCTCTCTCTCTCTCTCTCTCTCTCTCTTTCCATCCACTTTCAATCACCGCACTTAACCGTCTCATTGTTATTATTTTTTGGTTTTCTATAACTTCAGATCGCTTTCTATCATTTTAGTTATTTGTTTTTCTCTAACATCTATCATACCCAACCAGGCCAGCCCCCTCTCCAGCTCGCTTTCTTTCTCCCTCGCCCCCGCCCCTGCTCTCTCTCAACATTTTGTATAATTTAAGCATTTGTCCATAACTGCTGCCCTAGATTCGGTTACCCACTCAGATCCTGGCTCTCGCTCACTCTCTGGCTCTCTCCCTATCTTGATGTTGACAGCATTATTAATATCCTAAGCATATATTAATACTCAACATCAGGGTGGCGTCGCCAGTGTAAGTAATCATAGGATATAATTGGCGTGCTTCCCTTCAATCAGTTAGATCTTTTAGTTGTACCAGTGCCCAATGCCGAGGATTTATACATTTAACCACTTAGCTTTAGGAGAAGCAGGCCAATTGCCCATCAGAAAGGTTGACTATGATATGTGAATTTGTATGCATCCAGCCAATTATACATTAATAACAACAGCAATAATCTCGATATGTGCCAGGAGAGATTTCCCGGGGTTTCTGAAACAAGGGAGACATGGTAGAGATGGAAGCACCACGGGAAGATCAGGAGGACGGCTTGGTAGAGGCAGAGGAACGGATAATCTTGGAAGACTATGGCCTAGCAGATACTAAGTGTTTTAAGTGCGGAATAACCAATGCAAGAAAGAATTCGCGAAAATGTTCCGGCTGTCTTAGATCTATTCATTTATCTTGTGCTAAGCTGACAAAGAAAACATCAGGAGAACAACCAAACTGGAAATGTCTCGCATGCCCAGGGCCCACTGCAGAGCCAACCGGGGCAACACCGGCAACACCGGTCGCCAACTTGACCCAACTTGTGACCAAATGGAAAGCGCGGATCCAGGTCCTTGCCCGGGTACCTAAAGGAGCCAGAATCCAAGTGGCGGAGGCCCTTACAACCATCATAAAGCAGGCCCTACAGCTCAAGACACCCCTCGCATGGGCACGGCTCCTGGGTTTCTCCTATGGGGCCCTCCGAAAACCACCCAGAACCAACATACAAGACCATCTTCAGGTTTCACTAGCCACCAGAGTGAAACGTCAAGTAGCACAGTATATGGCTGGAAACAAACTGGTGGAACCCCCCGAACAGCAACCAAACAGGGCCCAGAAGCACCAGGACAAGGAAGAGGAAGAAGCTGAACAGCTACGTAAGAGGGTCGCGGCGAAGCTGGCGGATAGTGACATCAAAGGGGCCGTCAGACTGTTGTCCTCTTCAGAAGGTTTTGCTGGTCAAGGCACCGAAGTTGTTGAAGCCCTAGAAGAAAAGCACCCACCTACACCTAGGGACCTAAACCTCCCCCCTGCCCCAAATGACCAGATGCGCCAACCTTTAGTTGTCACGAAGGAGCAGGTGGTTGCCGCAGTGACTTCATTCCCAGCAGGCTCGGCCTCGGGCCCAGATGATATCCGACCCGCCCACCTCAAAGGCCTCTTGGGTCAGGGCTCAGGAGCTGCTGGGGAGGCACTCTTGGAAACCCTCACCAAATTCATCAACATGGTTTTAAGAGGGGAAGTACCCGACTGTGCCACACCCCTATTTTTTGGGGCATCACTCTGTGCACTGGCAAAAAAAGATGGCAGTGTGCGCCCAATAGCAGTAGGGAACACCTTCCGCCGCCTTGCCACAAAGGTGGGTTTGAAACCACTCTCGAATGGCCTAGGTCAACACTTAAGACCAGTTCAACTAGGTTTCGGAACTCCAGGGGGGTGTGAAGCTGCTGTAACCCGCACCTACCTCAGCCAAGCCCAAGAAAAACGAGTGCTTCTAAAGATTGACATGCGGAACGCATTCAACAGCATTCGCAGGGATGTCTTCCTCCGTGCAGCTCAAGAACACATCCCCACTCTGTACCCCCTACTTTGGCAGGCTTATTCCAAACCTTCAATCCTGATTTTTGGCGAGACGGTAATCCCATCAGCGACCGGGTTACAGCAGGGAGATCCAGGTGGTCCTGCTCTTTTCTCAATAGGGGTGGATGCAGCAGCTAACAAAGTAAGGTCAGAACTGAATGTATGGTACCTGGACGATGCAACCTTGGGTGGGTCAGTAGAGAACGTTCTAACCGACCTAAATAACATCGTAACTGACCTCGGCCAGGCCGGGCTAGTGATAAATGACACCAAATGTGAACTTGTCCTCCTCAACCACACACGTGAACAAGGAGAAGAGACTCAGGCCCTGTTTCGAAACATATTGCCAGATGTAAAGATCCTTCAGGAGCACCAGCAAACCCTATTAGGTTCCCCACTAACTCTGGCAGCAATCCCACCAGCACTTCAAGTTAAAAAGGAGGAGCTTCAACGTCTCGTGAGTCGCCTGATACACATCGATGCCCACTCAGCTCTGGCCCTGCTCAAGAACTGTTTCTCCATCCCAAAACTCCAATACCTCCTGCGCACATCGATGACCTACTCGAACAATGGTGGCCTCCAAGAATTAGACAGCATAATCCGAGAAGCAGTGACCAGCATCACCAACATGGAATTTAAAGAACGGGCCTGGACACAAGCCACCCTTCCTGTCCGCCTCGGGGGCTTGGGCATACGGAGAGCCTCGGATATTGCCTCCCCAGCCTTTATCTCTTCCCTCATCGCGACCAACGACCTCGTATTGTCCATTCTTTCTTCTCAACCCGGAATGACACTTAATAAGGACGTAACAGCAGCGATTAACACCTGGAAGGGAAGTACAGGAGTAGAGGAGGAGCCTCAGGGTACCTCCAGGAGCAAGCAGAAAGCGTGGGATACCATCTCGGCGAAGAAAACTCAAGAAAATCTCCTAACCAATGCAGACCAGGTTGCAAAAGCACGCCTCCAGGCAGCCGCCCGTTCGGAGAGTGGCTTGTGGTTACACGCCATCCCCATCCCACCTCTTGGAACTCACTTGGATGCTGAAGCGCTCCGGGTTGCCATCGCGCTCAGAGTGGGTGCGGCAGTTTGTCACCCACACACTTGCAAGTGTGGTGGGGGGATGGATGCTCAAGGTCACCATGCCTTATCATGTAATTACAACGCAGGCCGCCTGCCAAGACACTCCGCACTAAATGATGTCATAAAACGGGCCCTGCAGAGTGCTAACCGTGCATCAATCCTCGAACCACATGGACTTCACAGAGAAGACGGCAAACGGCCAGATGGGATGACCACTTTCCCTTACAAGAATGGCCGGTGCCTCGTGTGGGATGCCACATGTGTTGACACTTTCTCCACAACCAACATCGCCAGAAACGCCGACGAAGTAGGTGAAGCCGCCCGGATAGCAGAAAATAAAAAGCGAGAAATATATCAAGCCATCGCCAGATATCATCAGTTCGAGCCCCTGGCATTCGAAACTTCAGGAGTCTTCGGCCCTACCACCCTTAAGATGGTGAATGAAATAGGCCGTAAAATCAGAGAAGTTTCAGAAGAACCCCGGGAAACCCTCTGGCTCAAGCAAAGACTAGGGATGGCTATCCTCCGGGGCAATACCACCAGCGTCATGAGTTCAGTTCGACAGGACTGGGTCATGCCACTGTGTGAGGCCCGGGCAGGAGTGGTGTATCCGTAGTCTTTCCACAGTAGGGTAAAACAAAACATAAACTTTATTTGTATGTAACATGTGTGATGCACATAAATAAAAGGGGATGTGTCGGATGGTTGAAAGCCACAGTTGCTCGCGCGTTTGGGGCTAGCAACACGTATTATGAAAAACATGCATCCTCCTTCACTCACTCAACCCCACAATTTGCCGGAGGATAACAGGTTTTTCACAATACGTAGACGGAAGTCTTTAAAAAAAAAAAAAAAAAAAAAAAAAAAAAAAAAAAAAAAAAGTAGGTGTTAATTTTCTGGATTACCTGGATTAGCTTGAGGTTGGTCAGCGGTTTTTTTTTTTGGCAACCTTCTTCGCCCGCACTCACATGGTAGCAATATAAATGTTTTATAATGCTATAGATTTACCAATTACAATCCCTATCCTAAATTAACCAAACATCACATTTGGATGCCAATAATCACCAGACAATATATGCATCATCAATTGAGAAATGTTTCCTATTATCTTCTATGTTGATTCACTATATAAACACACACAAACTCATGCATATTCACATTTTCAAGCACAAAATCATTTTGGAACACATATTCGTATTCCTACCCACAATGACATTAACTCGCATTGCGTGTATTCACCTTGACGAACAAGTTCGGTGATTTATATTCATATATCTACACACACACACACACACTTTTAGATTACCACTCGACAACGTACACATATTCGAACATACATTCACAATTACACACACGCCTTCACATTTCTAATCAGAATACACACGCACACACATTGATATTCCCTCCCACAATCGCACCCACACTCTAATGTTCTTTCAGAACCACACGCACAAATACATATTCGCATTCCTAATCACAAACACAAACACACATTCACAAAGATAAGTCATGTGAATGACTCTCTCATTCTCTCTCTATCACATACACACACAAACACATACACACACACTCACACACACACAAGAATATTGTACAATGTACATTCATTATTAATTTTGTACATCCATTATACAAACACATATTTCCACTCACAAACGTACAGGCTTTATGCTCGTACATGCACATTCCTACTCGTGCACGCAAGTTTGCACTGCGGTCCCCCCCCCCCCCTCCCCCAAACTGGCCTACGCAAGGCAGATCCAGCTCAAACCCAATTAATTCATTGAGCTATTCAGTTTATTCTTGAAAGCCTACTGCTACTGAGCTGATCACTTTACAGTGTACTTTGCAATTTCTTTCACAAATATATAATGTTGTTCCTTCCAAATTATGACCCAATCGTACATGCCATTACACACGCACATACATACTCATGTAGACTTGCATTTGAACATCCATATAACATTCGTAAACAAACATTTATTTACGCACATATACTGAATTTGCATTACTTTATAATTATTACATTCACAAACATATTTATTTACACAAACACATGTAACTATCCACACATTGACGCAATTGTGCTTGTGAACGTCGTCAAGCTGTCTTATAGCACGTTATGCAAGTATGAATGACTTTTCTTCTGTTTGATTAAACCATAATGGTAACAGATATGTAGACAATAGGCATGTGGAATAGGATACCTAGCGCCATTGTGGGATCAAGAACGATAGAGAGTTTCAAAATAAAATTAGATAAACGTATGAACGAGATGGGTTGGGTGTGAGAGGGATCTGACTTGTGTTGGCCAATCGACTGTCTGCAGACTCCCATATGTTCTTATAAGATGGATATGTAAGACGAAGAATATACACACATATATAACGGCTATATATAAGCCTAGTTAGATGTATAAATAGGTATGTGTGAGTGTGTGTGGCGTAGGGAGTTGAGTGTGGAATAGGTCTGTATATACAACATGTAGGATTATAATTTAATAAAGTCCAACGTTTTTAATGATAATATAAATAATAATCAAAAGAATTTCGATTCAACAGTCTAATTGGCTGAATTATATGGCGATAAATACGAAAACACTTGTGGTGGTGTCCCGTAGCCTACCCAGTGTGGGCTGGGCTGCGAGACACCACTGGTAGTGTCACGCAGCCCTGCCAGTGAGGCTGGGCTATGGCACAGTATATCTGTAGACTGTGGGCTATGGGACACCACCAGTGGTGTCCCGTAGCCACTTCGTTAATTGTATTGGGGGGGGGGGGTTGTCGCTTTTTCTGGACTCCGTTCTCCCTCACGTTTAGCCCCGTTAGTTTTGAGATTGTATGACGTTCGTTCCATTTTAGTTTGGCAATTTTGAGTCCTTTACCCCCTTTTATTGTCAATAATAAAACCTTTCGTGCCATTTAGGAGTCGATAATTTAATTTTAAGAGGAAACACCCTTTGGCCGGAACATTTTTATACCGAACAAATGTACACATTTATCTTCACAGGGGGCTTAGGGGGTATTTTTTAAGCTTGATATAGGTCTAGCAAAGAAACTTTTAAAAATATTAATAATTAAATAGATAGACCAAACAAACAAGCACTACCCCCTTAAAATAGGATTTTTTAAGACACCAATTCTTTAAGAAAATTATACCAGTAGATGTAAGAAGAACGTCGATACCAGAGCTTATTTTCGAGAAAACCAGTCCATTGAGATTATATATATATATATATATAAATATATATATATATATATATATATATATATATACATACCTCTTTACTGTTGAGATAATTGACAAACACTTTATATACTCCCTTTCATCATTAACCCTTTCGCTGCGGGTGACGTTCTGGAACGTCCTGGCAAGTTACAGCAATTTCCAGGCTTTAAAAGCCTGTAAAAACCGTAAAAATCGAGTGTCAGTGGGCGGGAGCGTGAGGGGCCCAACTCTGACCCTCAGAGCACCGAGCGGCTCACTGAGGTTGACTGTGTCTCGCGCGGGTCTCTCTCTGTGTCTCCCAACAGTGTAGCCAAGCGAGCGAGTGTTACATAATAGCGGGATTCCTGCGTTTCACTGGCACCACTGGGGGTGAACCAGACCACCTACGGGGCCCGTTCTGGTGTCATTTTGAAGCTATTCTCGCCTAGTTTTTGGCAGAATACACTTAATTTAATGCAGATGCTTGATTTATCATTCAGGAGTGCCTGAATATGCCCTAAATAGCCCAAACATAGCTGCAGCCAAAGGGTTAATATTTTCAAAACACTTCCGAAAATGTGAAATATACTTATATATTTCACATTTTCGAAAGTGATTTGAAAATATTAACCCTTTGGCTGCGGCTATGTTTGGGCTATTTAGGGCATATTCAGGCACTCCTGAATGATAAATCAAGCATCTTCATTAAATGAAGTTATATTATAAGCAATTATCTGTCATTCAAAGAGGCCTTTCTTGTAGTACGAGGAAATGCAAGCAAAACAGAACTAAGTACATACATATATACATCATAAAAATATAATCATTAATGTATACCAGTATTTGAATGTAAAATTAATAGGTGGAACCATTACAAGCGAAAGAGACCTATAGAGAGAGGGGAAAATATAAATAAAAGAGGGAGAGAGGTGGAAAAAAGGGCAAAACAAAAAAACAGAAAAAAGGAACAAGAGGAAAGAAGAAATTAGATTAGATGGTATGATGTACATAAAACGAGAAAAGGGAAAGAAGAGAGAGAGAGAGAGAGAAAAAAGGGAAACAAAAAACAGAGAGAGAGAGAGAGAGAGGAGAAAACAGAGAGAGAGAGAGGAGAAAAGAGAGAGAGAGAGAGAGAGAGAGAGAGAGAGAGAGAGAGAGAGAGAGAGAGAGAGAGAGAGAGAGAGAGAGAGAGAGAGATGAGAGCAGGAAGGAGCAGGAAGGGATAGACCCAGCACCAATATCCGGCTTTTTTTCACTTTCCTTCTTTCGCACGTCGCCCGTCTGACTCTCTCTCTCTCGCTCTCTCTCTCTTGCACAGCCATACACACCATCATTAATTTCCTACTTACTTTAATGTACGTGCCAATAAGCATACTCAGTAAAAGTTTTAGGTATTATCAAGATTCAGCAGATAGGACCTTGCTCTGTTTTATTAGAGGACCATCAGTACGTGTTAAAATGATAGAACTTGTCTAGTTCTGCAGGCAAGTCACAAATATAGCAGGATAATACAAGGATAATTATAAATTGTACAAATACAATCTCTCAGTGTCTGCATGTGCAATAGCTAAATTTAAAGGAATGTATTGAAAATACCCGAAACGAACATTATTCGATAAAAAAAACAATTGTATTGATTGCTTCTACCTTTAAGAAACTTAGTAATATACTGTAGTGGTATATATGCATTTATAACACAAGTGTAGTAAAATTTAATAAAAACATGGCAATGCAAGCGACACAAACAATCGAAAAACATACTGAAATGTCTTAACTTTATCAATTCTGCGAAGGCCAGTATTCGAACCGCAGTCAATCAGAATGAGATCCCACGCTTTAGCACACTCAGCCATGGTATGATTATAGCTTTCCAACCTTTTCCCATATATATATATATAGGAGGATGGAAATCCTAATTGGGGAAGGTTGATTCCATACCTAATTGTTGAACTCATGTTTCACAGTACACTCCAAGGGATTTTTACATTAAAGCCTCTCGAGACAAATTGACTTAGTTTAATCCTCCTCCAGGCAAGCATAGAGCTATAATTTGTGTTTAGAATATTTCACAAATACGCATGAGTTACATAAATATATGTTTACTAATTAGTTTATGCCTAAACCAGGATTCGAACCAAGTTAACCCGGCAATGGCGAGAAAGCTCATAAGAAGTTTTACTGGGCGAGGGCGGCAAAGCTCTTAAGAGGGAGGCCTAAAAGAAACATTTAAATGGCCTCAGTAGCACTAAACAATGTTTTTTTGTTTTTTTTTCCCTATACCTCATATCACTCCTCCACATCCCCTCCCTCCTCCCTTTCCCCTCCCCCTTCAATTATCACCTATTTTCCCTGTTATTCCCTAATTCGTTGGTATATTTTTGTGCTAACATTAGCAAACTGTGTGGAGGATGTGCTCACGTGCCTAGCGGGTGTATTACATAACCGAGAGTGTATATGAGTAGGCTCAGTGTGGCTTGAGGCCTCGTGGAGGGAGGGGTTGCCTCAATTTGCTCCATAATTCATGAATGGGCTGGTCCATGTATATTCGCGATTTTGACCAGAATTTTTTTATTTTCACTTGTTTTATTGTTGTTACAGGTTACTATCTTCATAGTGAAGGTAAAATAGGCTCATATGAATAAGTAATAACGATATTTATCGTAAAATGACGATTATAGGCCTGAATGGAGCCTATATGCTCGCCCATGGGCATCGAGTTCAATACCCCCTGCTCGCCGTTTATAGGTTAATCAGTATGATATCCCCACACTTTGACTCACTCGGCCACGGTGTGATAAAAGAGTACCATGGAGTGTGCCGTCCCCTTCAACTCAAGAGTCTCATACTTTTGCATGTTCAGCCCTGTATCAAGCTAAATCTTTTCTTTAACTCCCCAAAAAATATGTTATCAATAATAAATGCTCTGAACTTTTCAACTCTAGTTCTTCCCAAGGTTTCTGACATGTAGCCAAAAACCTCTCTAACAATTTTACTTTCTCATATTTCCCTCTTCTTCACTCTGATGGTACAACCTTTTTTTTTTTTTTTTCTCTGACAAAGCGGAACTGTTCACTCAAACTTTCGCTTGAAAGCGTCAGGAATGGAGGCCCTTATCGACAACTCCAGTCCCTTGCCTCTTGAAGAAGACAGGAAGACCAGACCAGATGGCTGGAATAAAGTGACAGGAAGACGGAGGTTTACCCTCCTAAATCATCTGTGAGATGCCAACTATTATATAAAAAAACAAGAATTGCAGCCATCTTGCTGCCTTTCAGATTTGTTCACAGCATATTCAAAATACCTAACAAAATTTAAAGCATATATATTTAGACAAATATGACTATTCTGTAAATTTTAATGTGCCTAAAAAACAATGTTTTCTCTTTCCATTTATAAAACAAATAGGAACAAATCAATAATCTAAAGAAAATAAATGCATTGTATTGTATTGCACTACCTTTCTTTATTTTAGATACGTATTACACAACATTATATTAATTATGTCCATGCATTACAGTACAAATATCAAGTTTTCCTAATAAACAATACATCTCACTACAAATTTTTCGTACAAAACATAAAATTGATGAGGCGGCCAAATGGTAACTTACTCTCAGCTGAAAACAAATTAACAGACCATAGACATTTCACCCAGTCACTTCGATTACAATAGAGGCCCACACCTAACCTATTGTTCTATTGCTTGCCCTTATCACAATAAAACTTAACAAAACCTCATCATAACTTAAATAAGGCCAGCAAAGCACTACAAAACCTAACCCCTAACTAAATCCAATACAATACAACTTAGTAAACAAAATATAAATAATTAATTAAAGATGTCCACCACACTTAAACTCAATCCAAACCAAAAAAAAAAGCCAAGTTTATGCAAACTAAACTATAACTTATCATAACCTTAACTAGCCTCAATTTAACACAAGATGACTACTTTATATTGTTAACAAATATATGAGTTGGCAAAATTACTCTTATCATATGCTATCCTACCGTATACACCTTATTCTACTTTAAGTGACAGCGGTCATTCCGAAACAGGCACAAACAAAATTACCCCAGCCTCCTAATCGAACATTTATCAATTTTATCAAACCATAGCTAACATACTTCGACAAAGCTAACCTTAATCTAACCTAAAGGAACCAAAGATGCTTAGGATTGTGACCGGTTGGGTTGTGTCCGTTTAAGTGGGTGGAGGCAAATTTTGGTGTATTTATTTATTTATTCATATATTATTTAGTTTTCTCGCTAGACGTCCATCAAGCTTAAATAAGCACCCACTAGACCACCTTTCAAGATAAACTTGTAAATTTGTCCTTATACAATTACAGGATAGCTATCGTTAACAAGAAAACAATCGACATCTTAATGGCACAAAAGGTCTTACAGTTTACTACAAAATGGGACGAAAGGTGTTAAAATCGCCAACCAATGGGCCGAAAACTAATGGGGCTAAACACGAGGGAGAAGGGGGTCTAGAAAAAACAAAGGTCCCCCATTAAGAATATTTCCAACACTCCAATTCAGAAATCCACAGAGCAGACCAGCAGAAGGTCAGCCCCACTTCCCCTGTCAGGCGGCTGTCAGAGATATATATATTTTTTTTTTTTTGGGGGGGGGGTCTATCGGTCTCCTCTCTGCTTATTAACAATCATATACAGTATGTAAGTAACATTGAAGGGTTGTAAACCATCTCAATAATGATGTGTGTGATATATAGAGAAACAAAGATTCTATTACGTCATACAAGTATTTGTGATCAAGGGCTAATAGAAATACAAGAATACTGTGAAGGAAAAGTTTATGAGTAAGGCTTTCGGAGAACTATCGCTTTTAACCCACTGAGCACCAGCTAATTAATAATAAATGTACACCCCAGGACCAGCAGGTAATATTAATTGTTTTTGTTTCCAGAAAACACAAGGAATGGGTTTGAAATGAAGGACAAACTACAAAAACCGATCCCTTAGGTCATTAACCCGGGAACTGCGGGAAGACTCTTAAGAGTTCGCCCAGCGGACTGCGGGAAGACTCTTGAGTCAGAGAAAAAAAAAATCAACTTTAACCCCTATGTGTCGGCGCGCAACATAAGTCGAGTATAATAAATCTGGACTATCTGGCGGCGCGCGACATAGGTCGTGTGGCAATTTCAGCACGTAATGTTGCTGAGAGAGAGAGACAAGTGGTGGCAGGAGAGTAGCGAGCGTATGACTGCTCCAGACCACCGCAGCGAACCTACTGAAATGAATCTCACCTCCTCCCTCCCTCTCTCACTCGCTACATACTGAATTGTATGGGGAAAGTACCGAATTACATGCTTTTTGCACTCGCGTTGCGCGGTTGTTGCAAGCAAACTAGCCGTCATAAAAGGATCGTTATGGTGTCATTGGAAAGCTCTGTTAATGCCCTTTCAGAGATAGATACTTGTTTTACGCTCTGGGTCTTATTTAGGCATGAAAATTATCACGTAAACAGCCCTATTTTGGCTAAAAACACCCCGCTGGGCGGTACATATAAATAAACCGCCTAGCCCGCTAATAAGGTGTTAAACATCGAAAAAAAAAAAAAAAAAAAAATTGCCCCTGGGCCATGCAAAGTATCACTCTTCTACCTCCCCTCGTTCCCCACTTTCCTCCCCTCCTTCAGTTATCACCTATTTTCCCTGTTATTCCCTTATTCTGAGGTATATTTTCGTGCTAACATTAGCGAGTTGCAAGCAGGGCATTTAGTGAAGCAGATAAGTGAAACAATCGTTCAAATGGTGATGCAAGCATGAAATTTGGTACAGGTATTCTTCAAAGCTCACTTTCAAAGCACATACCGCTGGCCACGCAAAAATTCAATATGGCGACCATTTTTCAAGATGGCCGACACATCTAACTGAGCCCTACTGTTATGGGTCAGTTAATTGAAAGAAAAGAAAGACATGAATACTGTCCAATCCATTTTTTTTGGCTCTAACGTGGTAAATGAAGGTAATTTTGTCCAAAGCAGTTGCATATTAGACTTTAACTAAGATGGCGTCCAAGATGGCCGCCATTAACCCGAGGAGGCCGGATTTTTTTGGCGATTTTCGGTAGTGTTTATGGCTTAATAGCTAATCAAAGAATAAAGATAGAGAAATGAGGCATAAACCACGTGAGAGAGGTCACTTTCAGCTTTTGTCTCGTAAAAAAATTCAGCTCCATAGGCCCAGTAGTTACTGAGATATTGCTTGTTTTCGTGAGGTAACTTTTCCGTGATTTTCCGTGTTTACGCACCTTTGCCATAGTGAAATTTCCTTAAATCCATTGTGTTAACATCACGGTAGTTTCGGTGATATTGGAACTCGGTGAAAATTACCGCAAAAGTACCGTGACGTCATACAAGTAAATAGCAGCCATCAGCAGGCTATTTAAAGGCTATTTAAAGCTGTGCTATTTGAGTAGTGTATCGGCCTTCTGGGGTTAAAGACAAATTTTGTGATATCTTGGCTATTAGTAGAGCTAGACAAATGATTTTTTCATCTAATCCTACATTTTTGAGGTCAGAGAATTAGAAAGACTTGTCACATTATTAACTCATCAGGGTCATAAGTAACTAGACAAAGTGAAGGAAGATTATATCGTAGGAAACGGCCTAATTCACACCATTTATACATATCCATTGAGTACAAATAACATTAGTAAAAATACCATAGAATCAAAGACTCACACCTCACATTTGCAAGTGCACAGAGCTGTACAGGAGAGACCCAGCCTGTAGCACTTGCACCTGCCACGACAGTCTGATTTACAGCCACATTTGGTCAGCTGTTCGCAACTCTTGGCTATGAGGGAGTTGGCTGTCCAGAAGACGTGCCATTCTTCACCAACCTTCTGCCATCCCCAGTCAGCAGGACTCTCTGCTTCTGGTTGACACTGGGTTGCTTGGGCCCAAACACAACCAGCCTGGAAGGCAGCTCGTCTAGTGTGCTGAAGCAGAGCTGCTCTTGTTGGTGGAATGGCCTCATAAGGCCTCTGTTTTCTGGCAAACATATCAAGCCTGGCCTCATCCACAGTGGTAGCAGTGCTGGACCTGTCATACATCAGTATGACAAACCTCTCCAGTATCTCCAGGTCACCATCTTCCACTGTAAGAGGGTACTGGCTCAGCTTGGAGAAGACAGGGGAGGCCTCTGGACAAACATCCCATATCTGCCAGGCAGTTTTCTTTCCCTTGTTACGGAAGGCTGAAACAGTGTCACACTCTGTGAAGGCATGAAAGAATAACATGCCTTTAGCCTTCTCCTGCCCCATACAGCGATACAGGCCATGCACACTGATCCAGCACCGGCTTTGACCGTGACCAAATGCCACCCATAACTGCTCTAGCCCCAAACTCTGAAGGGCTGGAAAGGCACTCACTGCAATGACCACAACATATGTATCATTTGCCTTGACCATGACGGCTTTGACCAGTCAGTTTGTCTTATGGGAAAAATGGATTTTGAATCTGCCATTTTGCTTTCTGATTAAGGCCGAGGGTTTATCCTTTTACCACCTTAACGAAATTACACACACATTACTTTATGGGATACAACTAGGTTCGGGTGACCTACACCTAGCCCGATCATTCATCCAGTGCCATTTAAGTCCCGTGTGATCTGTACACCATCCAGGTAAGTACATGAGCAATTCATGTATAGCCCCCTTACCCTTAGCTCGGCTCTCCCGCGCTGGCACACCCTGTCAATTCAGGTGCGGCTATCTAACTCTATCTACTAACTACCAACTACTGTCTAGTAGCTAATTGATATGGGGCTGTTAGAAAGCATTTCGGACACTAAATTAAATTACACTACAACTTATAGTATAGTACAGTAAAATAAGCTGACACTGAACCCCATGCTGAGTTGCACAGCAGCGATGTTACCAGTGTGCCCTGGTTGTGTGTTGACATCACTATTATATTTGCAAGATCTCATCACTGCCTCAGTCCTTACTAACATATGTGAAAATGGCTCCATTGGATTATCTGACCCAAAGAATGTATGTGCACACCAAAAATCATGTATATATGTTCAGTAGTTGCTTAGATATGAACATATGAAGTTAATGGATGCCATCTTGGATGCCATTCTAAAATTCCAATTATAGACTATGACAATGATTAAAACAGTGCTTCTCATTAATCTGGTTAGCAAGAAACAGTTTTCTCTTAAAATGTTCACCAGGTAATAATTAAAAAAGAGTTAAGCAATATGTGGTCAGGCACAGCAGCCATCTTGAAAAATGACCGCCATCTTGGATTTTTGCGTGGCCAGCGGTATTTCTGAGAAGAATGGACCTTCAAGGGTACATGTACCAAATTTCATGCTTGCATCACCATTTGAACGATTCTCCTGAAATTTGCAGTTATCTGCTCCACTAATTGTTATCACTGTTAGTAAGCGAGTGCAAGAGAGAGAGAGAGAGAGAGAGTATCGATCGACAGTGTCTCTCCAGCCTTGGGAGAAATTGGCGGGAAAGGAGGTTGCCTCACCCATACATTATGTAACTCCCGCCCTGTATCGGTGATTTTGACCATCCAAACGCTGTTTTCACTTGTTTTATTGTTGTAACAGGTTAATACCTTTATAATCAACCTATTATAGGCGCATATGGATAAGTATTAATGCTATTTATGGTAAAATGAATATTTTAGTGATGGAAACAGCTCAAATACATGCACACAGGCAGAGGTGTCTAATTACCCCCATGCGCACTTCTGAGGTTAAGGGGTCCTACGGGGCGCCCGAAAGTCGGAATTACAAGAGGGCAAATACATGAGAAAAAAAAAGTGTTTGCATGCTCACGCGCAAGGGGCTGGACTTTGAGGGTTTTCAACCATCGGCATTGTTGCGTGGGATATTTACACAGTTCCCATTCAAATCTGAGCCCTCTAGGTGCCATAGGACCGGAGTAATTAACTGTGACGCGCCCTATGCGGTGCTGAGGTTTAGCGTTACATACATTGCCGACGTAAGTGATGCATCGCTGGTAGCCAGTGGGTTAAATATATTGTCAAATTATGTATGTGTCTTTGTCCTACATCATTTTACATCTGTTGGGGCAATTTTGGAGTTTTTATTTCATTATTATTGAGGGTTTTGATTGCTTTTGCAATATTTAAGAAATGTATCTTTAGTTTACCCTGTACTCTATAAAATGACTCTCCAGACAACCTTTAACACCTTACGAGCGGCCTATGCGGTTTATTTATGTGTACCGCCCAGCGGGGTGTTTTTAGCCAAAAAAGGGCTGTTTACGTGATCATTTTCATGCCTAAATAAGACCCAGAACGTAAATCAAGTACCTATCCCTGAAAGGGCATAAACAGAGCTTTCGAATGACACCATAACGATCCTTGTATGATGGATAGTTTTCTTGCAATAACCGTGCAACGCGAGTGCAAAAAGCAGGTAATTCGGTACTTTCGGTACATAATTGAGTATGTAGCGAGTGAGAGAGGGAGGAGGGAGCTGAGATTTGTGTCAGTAGGTTCGCCGCGGTGGTCTGGAGCAGTCATACGCTCGTTAGTCTCCTGCCACCACTTGTCTCTCTCTCTCAGCCACATTACGTGCTGAAATTGCCACTCGAGTTATGTCGAGCGCCGCCACATAGTCCAGCTTTATTTAACTCGACTTATGTTGCTCGCCGCTAATTAAGGGTTAATCTAAACATCCCCCCTGTCCCCTTCCCAACCACTCTTCAAGCTAAATTTATACATTTTTGGGTAGTAAGAAGAGGTTGCAGGCACAATCTGAATAGGGCGGTACTCTCGGAGAGTGCTATAGGCGGCTGACATGGATAGCTGGACGTCCTGTTTCATCCCCTGGCCTTTGCTTACCTATTCCGTGCCTAACAAACATAGGGAGTAAATTCATTTTTACTCTCAAGCTAAATAGTTATGTGCTGTCTATCTATCCCCTAACTCTACTGACTTTCCTAAAAATCTTTGACTATCTAAACTCCAAAGTGGAAACACTTTCTATCCATCTCTCCTTGCTCTGAAATCTACATCTTAGGTGACTTAACTATTCACCACCACCTATGGCCGTCATCTCATTTCACTGACCAACCTGGTGAACAAGCCCACTCATTTTCTGTCTTAACCCGGCAAGTGCTGGAAGACTCTTAAGTGTTTCCCCGGGCGACTGCGGGAAGACTCTCTTAACCTAAGACGTGCGCACAGGGGGTTTTCTACATGGTAAGACTGTACGCACCTATGATGATTTTGGGACCCATTGCCAATTTCGATAAAAAGTACATCATCGTGTAGGGAATGTTTACGTGCATCGGCCCATATATATTTGACTCCCCAAAAAATGTCTGGGGGGGGGTGGAGGAACGGTCCGTAGTTGAAAAATGTGGAGCGAATGGCACCGCGCGGCTAGATTGTCATCGAGCGGCGAGATTTCCCTGCCGAATTTTCACGCGCCCAGGGGATAGAAGGAGAGGGAGGAGGGGGTTGGTTACCGCGTATTATCACGTATATCTCCTTTTTTGAGCCCTTTTAGGCTATGTAGAGTATGTATACATGTGTAGGCCACCCATATAACAATGAATATGCCTCATAGTGACCAAAAATTGCAATATATAAGGGAATTATAAGAGAATTTTTAGGCGGGAATGAAGATGTGTTGGAGGTCATGCAGGGAGTGAGTGAGTCGTGGAGAGAGGGAAGGCAGGCAGGGAGATCTCTAGATAGATAGCCAGCTTTGTGATAATTGTGGAGGCGCCCGAGGCGTATGGATGTCTTGGTATTTTGAACCTTATGTCTACCAGGTGTCTGGTGTTCGTTGCCACCAAGAGGTCTACAATAACATGAGTCAGGAATGGAGAGAGAGAGAGAGAGAAACTGAGACATGCGTATGTCGTACGTATAAATGGACTTCAGAATTGCATTTTTATGCAAGCAGACATTGCATTTTAGACACATGTGAAGTACCACAGAAACATGTAGGCCATTGACTGTAAATAAAGTACTATATTATAGACCAGCAACGAGGGTGGTCAGTAAACACAGGCAGATTGCCTTTTGTGATAGAGGGCTAAATATAGACTGGTGTCTCCTTACACTTGCGAAAGGGTAGATTGCCACCAGAGAAACTTATACTTATTTATTTCCAAGTAATATGCAATCTAAATTTATATTCGCGACCTACTGCAAGTATTTGTATGACAGTCATACCTATGTATAATCAAATATACGCGCGTAGGCGAGACATAAGAAAGCTGGTTGAGCAACTTTCGACACCCACACAGTTATTATTAGTTTTTATTTACAATATTATACAATACAAATGTATTTGTGAAGAGTATTTTATGCATTATTGTATTTATACCAATTTTGTTCCCAGACAGAGCTGCTGTAGCTGGAGCATCAAGGAGCGGCAAGGGTCACCGCTTGACCGTGTGAAAATGAGTGGAGTCACACTGAGAGGGGCAATTTTGCTGAGTGTTTGGGCAATTTTTGACAGAATAAAGTTATATAATTACTAATTCTTGACAGAGACAAACTTTTATAAACCTTGGCATGATATAATTGATAAAAAAAAAAAAAAAAAAAAAAAAAAAAAAATCCTATCAATTTACAAACGTAAATTGGTGGGATAATTATTTTTGTTTTGTATATTGTCATTTCGATTGTAGACACGAAGTTTTGAGTGATATTTGGTATGAGCTCCTGTGGCATGGTTGGTAAGGTCGCGGACTGGAAAACTCAAAGTGTGGTTGGGTAGTGGGATCGAATCCAGGAGGGGGTTATGGGGAAGGTTTTATACTGTCTAGAACATTTTTGATAAATTATTATTTTTTACAAGATCATGCCATTGTATTCAAACAATATGAAATATTCATAGAATATATCATATTGTAAGAATACAATGACATGACCTTTTTTTTTTTTATTGTTTCTTTTTATTATCTTAGTAGGTTTGACAGGATTTATTGAAACATATTTATTTTTGTACAATTCATTTGAGGTAAGAAAATAATTATATACACATTACTTAGGCTAATAACAAACATATATATTGATATACTAAATATATAAAGAAGGCATATTACATGTAAATCTTTGAAACTTATAAACTAAATAATGAAACATACAATTATATAATGTAAAAGCTATATTACAGGGACATCTTTGGAACTTATACATTATATAATATATATGTTACATTATGAGGTAGCGTGATCAATTAGGTCAGGTCAGGTAAGGTAGGGCAGGGCGCGAGTCCAAGGCAGGGCAGGGCAGGGGGCGAGTCCAGGGCAGGGCAGGGAAGGGGGCGAGTCCAGGGCAGGGCACGGGGCGAGTCTAGGGCAAGGCAGGGCAGGGGGCGACACTCAATAATTCTTGAAGGTGTGGTAGTCCCTGAAGCAGTCACCCAGGCAGAGTGGAACTTTGCACTCGGCGCACATTGAGGAGACTCTTTTGGTGACATGGGGTTTCCTGACACTGGAGCTGCAGACGGTGCACTGCGCCTGCCTGCGACGAGTGCCAAGCATCTCGGTGTTGATTGGGTAGTGTCTTTCGACACCCAGCTGGATGCGGTCAGGAACGTGATACCCACGCCATGCCGTACGTCTGTGAGTGGTGGTGCCATACTTCTCCAGGAGTTGGTATGAGACGTTGTAGACGAACTCCCGGAATTTCAGCTTCTGGTTTGGGGCCATATCCTTTTTCACCAACCACAAGTTGTAGGCGTTGAGCATCGTGATATCAACTAGGTGAAAGAAGAGCTTGTGATACCACTTCACAGTCTTCCTCAGACACTCAACGCCTGACAGCTGACAGTCAGACTTGTCCACCAGGCGCATGTTCTTGGTATAGTCCACTACCATGTCGGGCTTGTAGATGGTCTTCCTGGTTCGGTAGTGGATTTTGCCAGAATCCACCTGGGCCCCTGTGTGGATGGTGGAAAGCAGGTGGACGTCTCGCTTATCCTTCCACTTCAGGGCTATCACTTTCCCACACTTCTCGAGCTGCTTGAATTTCTGCCCCTTTCGTCGCCTTCTTCGCACATGCCTCTCGCGGTGTTCCTGGGCCAGGTCGTCTTCTGAAGGTGTGTCACTGGAAGAGGCATCTGTAAGAGGAATGACATTACCTGTGAACTTTGGCATAAACTTTCTTGTCTTTCTGACAGTCCCACATGACCCCGTTTGGTTGTCATGAAGAAACTGGCAGAGAGCAGGAGAAGTATACCAGTTGTCAGTGTAGATGATGTGGCCTTTGCCCAGGTAAGGTGCCAACATTTTCCTGATGATGGCACCTGACATGCCCATGGGGTTATTGGCAGCGGCTTTCGGTATGTCAATGTCAGTGCCTGTGTACACGATCATGTCAAGCACTATTCCAGTTTCGCAGTCACACAAAACGAAGAGCTTGATTCTGAACCTATGCCTTTTCAAGGGGATATACTGCTTGAAAACAAGACGTCCTTTGAAGAGCACGAGCGACTCATCAATCACCAAATTGAGGAAGGGGTAAAAGTATTTCCTATACCTCTCCAACAACATGGTGAACACATCCCGAACTTTCCATATCCTGTCAATCCTGTTAGGATTGTTGTTGTCTGCAAAGTGCATAAATCTTAGCAGCAACAAAAATCTGTCACGAGTCATGAACTTATTGAAAGTTGGGGTGGCGATGAGAGGGTCGTGCTTCCAATAGTGTTGCAACACATGCTTCTTGATCAGAGGCATGAGGAACAACAAGGCAAAGAACGTCATAAATTCTTCCACAGTCGTATCCACCCAGCCTCGTATTCTCGCTTTTGGAGAAAGGACGTCCAATCTGCCAAACACCCACCTGTAGTAGGCGTTTGTTTGGGCAACGATGTACGTCATTACCTCCATATCGAAAAAAGCGAGGAAGAAGTCGCTTTCGTTCGCTTGATCGTCACAGGGACAGTCGTCAGTTGTTCCTGACGTCCCAGGATTGAACTGGGGCAAGTCAGGTACAAAATTGACCCCGCCAGACCAATCGAACGAAGGCAGCCCAGGGATCGGAATGTCGTCTGCGTCTCCTTCATCGTCTGAAATATCGCTTCCATGGTCGCGATACAGCACTGCATCATCATCACCCTCCTCTTCACTTGACAGACGATGCCCTTCCTCATTCTCGTCACCGACGTCGGACTCACTCCCACTGTCCACTCCCAAATCCCCCCACCCTTGGTCCCGTGCTAGGGCTTCGTCGTCGAAACCCGGGCTGCCAATGCCCTGCGAATCACCATCTAACAGCAGGGCGGCATACTTTGATGGTGTCAGAGTTTTCCGGGTCACTCCAGCACGTGCGGGAGTCTTATGGACAGGGACAGCAGGGGCGGCGGCAGGGGCAGCAGTGGTGCGTGGTCTTGATGACAAGATGATGGTGGTGCCTGTCGCCCTTCTCTCTGTTCCTTGGGCAGGGGCAGCAGGGGCAGCAGGGGCGGCAGGGGCAGCAGGGACAGCAGGGGCAACAGGAGCAGCAGGGGCAGCAGGGCCGGCAGGGACACCAGGGCCAGCAGTCACTTTCCCTCTCACTTTCCCTCTCCCTTTCCCCTTCCTCTTCCCCTTCCCTTTTCCTTGGGCAGGGTCAGCATGGGCGGCAGGGGCAGCAGGGGTGGCAGGGGCAGCAGGGGCAGCCGGGCCAGGGGTGGCTGGTGGTGGTGGTGGTGGTGGTGGTGGTGGTGGTAGGGGCACTGTAGCTGGCGTACGGGTTCTCTTCCCTACGCCCGTGCCTTTAATTTTTCCTGCCCCCGCAGGTTCTTCAGCCGTAGGGCGGCCTCCTGCATCGCTGGTACCGGTGGCAGGGGTGGCAGTGGTGGCAGTGGTGGTGGTAGTGGTTGTTGCAGTGGCCGGGGTCATGGTGGCAGTGTCCAGAAACACCAATGACCTCTGTACCTTTATCGTGCTTGCACGTGTTTTTCGTGCTTTGGGTGCTGGTGTTTCGTCCTCCGAGCTGTAGGGCGTGTCGTACTGGTAGCTAGGGTCTTTAGCAGCCACCCTCTGCCTTCCACGGCGGCTAACACCACCAGAAGGAGGGCTGGTTGTGTCATCAGGGAGCGAGCGTGAGGGACGTGTGGGCTCCATGACTAGTGCTTGGTTACTGGCGCGGTGGTGCTTGCACGAGTGCGGGGCGAGCGTTTGGCGGGGTGGTGTCGAGAGTTGACATGTAGTACTATACCCACACCAATTTTCAGCAGCCTGGCTATAAATGCGCGGTTTTGGTACGCGTTCAAAAGCTCTGCTCTTAAGAGTCTCCCCGCAGTCCGCCGGGGGAACTCTTAAGAGTCTCCCTGGCGTCCTGCAGCTCCCGGGTTAAGATCCTGGGCTAAAACAAATCCATTTAAAACACCCCCAAAAAACTTGAACCCTTTTTTTTTTTTTTTTGGTATTGTTTTGCCCCTGGGCCATGCCAAATATCACTCCTCCACATCCCCTCCTTCTCCACTACCCCCCCTCCTTCAGTTATCACCTATTTTCCCTGTTATTCCCTTATTCTGTGGTTTATTTTCGTGCTAACCTTAGCGAGTTGCAAGCAGAGCGTTGTCATCACTGTTACCAAGCGAGTGCAAGAGAGAGAGAGAGAGTATTGATCGACAATCTCTCTTCAGAATTGGGGAAGAGTGGAGGGGAGGGAGGTTGCCTCAGCCATACATTATGTAACTCCCGGCCTGTATCGCCGATGTTGACCATCCAAACGCTGTTTCCACTTGTTTTATTGCTGTAACAGGTTAATACCTTTATAATCATCGTAAAATAGGCGCATATGGATAAGTATTAATAATATTTATGGTATAATAACGATGTTAGTGATGGGAGTAGCTCAAATATGTGCACACTGGCGTGTGGTGTCTCATACCCCCCATGCGCACGTCTTAGGTTAAATGACCTAGAGCAGTTTGTCCAGCACTCTACTCCTATCCCTGACCGCCTTGGAGATCAGCAAAACATCCTTGACTTACTTTTATCCTCTAATCCTTCTGCTTACAATGTAAACTTGTTCTCTCTGTTGGATTCCTCCTATCATAACCTTATCTCTATTACCTGTCTATTCTCTCCAGTACGGCCATCTGAGAGGATAATACTATAGATACAGTGGACAAGATCATTATTGAATATTAAAAAGAGAACCTGATACAGTACAGATCCCTGAGGAACACCAGAGTTGATAGGATGAGGAAGTGAGCGATGGCCGTCCACAGCACAGCTATGGAACAGCCAGAAAGGAAATTTGAAATAAAGGCACAGATAGAGGAATATAAACTGAAGGAGCAAAAGAAAAAGACTTACCGAAATTCTGAAAGGAGGATGACCAAGAGTTAGTAAGATAAGACAGATTACCAGTAGAGCAGCCTCTAAGAAACCCATACTGGCGATCTGAAAGTAGAATATTCCAAGACAAAAGCTTAAATATTTTTTAATTATAAATAGACTACAAAAACTTTATGGATGCAAGAAATGAGAGTAATTGGACAAAAGTTGGAGGCTTGAGAGTGGTCACAATTTGCGAAGATAGGTTGGATGAGACCAAACTTCCAGCAAGAAAGGAAGATGTTAGAAGAAAGACAAGAACGGCAGAGTTTGCCTAGGCAGGAAGTCTGCACAAAAGAAAAACCCAGTTTTTGAGTACAACAGGAGGATTGGAGGAACACCATCTGCTCCATATGTGTTCTTACTATTAAGCCCAGAGATGGCAGAAAGTGCATCCTTAGAAGAGACTAGGATATTAGGCATGAATAGGTGAGAGGGGTGTGGAGAGGGAGGAATAGCCCTGGAATCATCCAAGGTGGAGATTTTAGCGAAGGTTTGAGCGAACAGTTCAGCTTTATCAGAGAATGAAGAGATGATGGTGCCGCACGTCAGAGTGAAGAAGAGGAGGGAAATAATTATATGGAAGTAAAAGTGTTGGAGATGTTTTTGTTTAGATCCCAGAAACCTTGGGAAGAAGTAGAGTTGGAAAGTTCAGAGCATTTGTTATTGATGACAGTTTTTTGGCGAGTTGAAGAACAGATTTTGCTTGATTCAGGGCTGAACTTGGTAAAGTACAAAATTCTTGAGTTGAAGATGACGGCACATTCCGTTGTAAGCATTTATCGCACCATGGCCGAGCGGGTCAAAGCTTGAGATATCATTCTGATTGACTGCAGTTCGAATCCTGGCTTAGGCCTTACCATTTATCTATGTAACTCACGCATATTTGTCAGATATTCTAAGCATTAATTATAGATCTACACTTGCATGGAGGAGGAATAAACAGTCAATTCGTCCCGAGTTCTGTGGGTCTTTATGTAAAAATATCTTGGATTGTACTGTGAAACATAGATCCAGCAACTTGGTATGGAATTAACCTTTTTCAATTAGGATTCCACTTCTCCTATACTGTATATAATTATGTGAAAAGGTTGGTAAGCTTTTATCACGCCGTGGCTGAGTGTGTTAAAGCGTGGGATATAATTCTGATTGATTGTAGTTCGAATAATGACCTATACATTTATTCATGTAACTCAGCCGTAGTTGACAATTTATATATATATATATATATATATATATATATATATATATATATATATATATATTTATATACTGTATGTATACTGTATACATATACTCACAAAAGTTATTCTGCCTCAAAAATTCGAGAACTCACACCTACAGAGAAAGAACAATTTATTTTTCTGAGCCAACTTCCGTCTATTCTCTCAATGATATACTTTCTTCCTTCATTTGAGAGCGGCTTCTTTGCTCCGTGCTCTCAGAGTGTTTTCTGTATATATTTTTAGTTGTATTTATATATTAGTGTGGCGGGAGGGGGCAGAGGTCAAGACAAACAGTGAGTGAGAACATTCAATAGTTAAAATAATTAAGAAAGCCAGTATTATTAAAGACTTGTGAATATTTGAGGCGCTCATTCGCGGAACGTGATAACCGCCACCTCTGGCAAAACCCGTTATATTATCGCATTATATTGCCACATCCTTCTCGAATCTGGAGCCGTGGTAGGGAGCTATATTTGAGAATGTCAACATGGTTGAAAATCGCATAAAGTACGACGCACTTTCGTCCGTGTTGACAGGGCGTTTGCCTAGCCCTAGTTTCTGCATCGCATAGGGTGATACGCGCCACCCAGGCAGCGTGTGTTCAGCCAGCCAATGACAGCCCGGCTATGGTACCGCGTGGGCGCCAGCTCAGCCACTCACGGCGCGCGTTGCTCTCTGTTCTCCCGCCACAATACAGTCTAGCTCAGCTCTCACGCCGTACGGATCATTTACCTCGCACCTGGTGTTGTTTTTGTGCCGTTTTGACCGTGTTGCAGTGCTTCCCTGAACAATGAGTGATAGTGGGAGCCCACCCCCACCTATAAAAAAGAGGTGTAACCCGGACAATTGGTCTGAAATAATCGTCAGGAACAAGAGAAATTCTGGGAAGGAATATGTCAGCCGCCAAACAGGAAATACAGTGAATGCTAGAGTTATTGGACCGCCTTGCAATGATGGATGCTACGATAAAATTGCTGAACCTATCCGCCAAGCAATCCACAATAACTTCTGGCAAACTGGAGATTGGTTAGTCCAGAATACCTTCATTCAGAAACACGTTCTGTCAGTGCCAGTGAAACGACGAAGAAAGCCTGCCGACATCAACAACCCTGGTCCCCATCGGTCATGCACCCGCAAATTTACTCTCTCCTACCAGTCTACAACTTATAATGTTTGCAAGACAGCCTTCATCAACATTTTAGCCATAGGTAGGACAAGATTAGGGAATGCCCTGACCCACGTGAGTGACACTGGTACACCGAAGAGAGACGGCCACGGGCAGCACAAGAACCGTGTCACCATTGCAGGTCCTGATGCAAAGCGTGTGCACAAACACATTGCATCATTCCCCAGCGTTACCAGCCATTATAGCAGAGCCAAATCGCCCAATTTGCGGTACCTAGAGACATCGTTGAGTTTAAGCCGGATGTACCACCTGTATTCTACCTGGATGGCTGAGAATTATCCTAACAACAGCGTAGTCAAGGAAAGTTATTACCGGAAAGTTTTCAAAAGTAAAGAACTCTGCTTCTCACCACCAAATACTGATACTTGCTCGACCTGTGACCTAGCTAAGACCACTTTGAAACATGCCAGTAATGACGCAGAGAAGGCAATCTTGCAGGGTGAACTTGATGAACACCTGGCGGTGGCACGGCAGGCACAAACACTTATGAAGACTCTGGGGCAGGACAGGGACGATGATACTCGTGTCATAGCCTTGGACCTCCAACAGACACAGCCAATACCTCGTCTCACCACTAATGCTGCCTACTATAAGAAGAAAGTCTGGCTGTACAATTTATGCATTTCCAACCTCAAGACCGGTGAAACCAGTTCTTCGTGTGGGATGAGGTGACAGGTGGGCGTGGCTCGGTCGAGGTGGGTTCGTGCATCAAAAAGTGGATCGAGAATGAAGTACTGCTTCATGGTGATTTTGGCAAGCTTATACTATTCAGTGACAATTGTGGTGGACAGAATAAGAACATTAATATCATGCTCTGCCATCTTTACGAACTGCACAGTCGCCGTCTTCAGGAAGTGGTCCATTATTTCCTCATCCCAGGACATAGTTACATGGCGTGTGACAGGGCGTTTGGGAACATAGAAAAGCGCTTCAGGGTTGAGGGGAACATCTATGATTTTGAACACTATATCAAGGTGATTGAGCGTGCGGTCCACGCAGGTAACAAGGTCATTCCCAATGTGTTATTGCATAACACATTGATATAGTTATATTTTGTTGTCGACATATTTGGTCCAACTTGCTTTTAATTAATTCATATATTCTGTGCAAGCATAATTATGAAGGCGGGTTTCTTTACATTTAGATGATACACATATTATATTCAAGTTAGCAAAGACAAAGGGGTCGAATGGCCAATAACCTATCTCAATAAATCCTTTAATGATCACATATTTCACCTAAGCCTTGTAATTTCGTTAATTGTTAGCCGGAATTATATGAAGCAAGGTGCTGTAATATTGAAGTGGCTATATATCTACAATTAATCAATGGCTACTATAAACACTTCCAATACGTGGTACTTATCAAGTATTTTTTGCGTCGTATATATGCTTAAATTCATAACTTTGATACTAATTATTTTCGTTATTGATCTATTAAAAGCAATATCTAATTAGTGTTCTATTTTTGCTAATATTATAGAAGTAAAGAATATTACAATTATATAATCAAGCATATCAACTTACTGAACTGATATCCTTTGGTTCATATATATATATATTTGTAAGCTCATTACAATTATTGGAATAGCCAAATAGTATAACAATTGAATGTTACCAGGATCCGCAACATTGTATTTGTTCACAGAATTTGACAGTGCCATATACGACATACGTGTATTATATATATATCAATATATTCGTAGGCATCCACTTATAACGTGTATCGACTCACTAATAATATACATAAACCAAATTAAATAAATAACAACCATACATAACCACTGCTCTGACTGAGGTTTTGTACCCAAGTCCATCTAGGCCATCCAGCATTTTTTTTTTTTTTTTTTTTTCCTATGTGATTGAGGGAGGCAAAAGGCAGAACTGCCTATAGCAAGTGCCTCCCCTATAGTTGAAAGAGTGACAGGGCCAAAATCAAGGGACGTTCGAGCTAAAATGCCTGGACACACTGTGTTTGAAGCAATTAAAGTCATAGGAAGAGGGAAAGACTGATTCTGGGAGAGAGTTCCAGAACTCCGCTGTTGAGTAGAAGAAAGTTTGAGAGTAACGTTTCACTCTCGGGTTGGAGAGTTGCAGAGTAGGGGTGGGATTGAGTTGCAAGACGGGTACCACGTGCCCTACGTAAAGGAGGTGGTATACACTGGGAAAGCTCTGAGGAACACTGATTATTATAGTAGCGACAGAATAGCGAGAGAGATTCAACATTTCGGCGGAGAGAGAGAGATTGCAGAGAGTTGGTGAGTGGATGGGAGTTAATGATACGAAAGGCCTTCCTTTCAACTTTGTCTAGGAGAGCGGTGTGAGAGGAACCTCCCCACACATGTGAACAATACTCAATACAAGGACGCACTATGCCCCTATACAGAGCAAGAAGCTGTGCAGGGGAAAAGAACCCCCTAAGGCGGTTGAGCACACCCAGCTTCTGGGAGGCGCAAGACTGGTAATATGGTCCTTCCAACTGAGAGCAGAAGAAAAAGAGACACCAAGAATATTGAGAGAAGATGAAGGATTGATTTTTGTATTGTTGAAGAATAAGGGATAGTCCGCTGGGAGTTCCTTACGGGTAGATAGATGAAGAAATTGGGTTTTGGAAGCATTAAAGTAACAAGGTTTTCTCTGCCCCAATTGGAGATAGTATTTAGATCAGAATTTAAGAGTTCTATAGCTTCATTACGTTTGTCGTTTAGGGATTGCTGGCTGGGGCATTCTGAAAAACTAATGGAGTAGTGTTACTATGTAAGGTTGAGTCATCAGCGTATGAATGGATGGGAATTGAGGTACAGTTGAGGAGATTATATATAAAAATAGAAAGAGAATAGGAGATAGGACAGAGCCCTCAGGAACACCAGAGTTTATAGGGTGAGGAAGTGAATGATGGCCGTCCACAACCGCGGCTATGGAACGGCCGGAAAGGAAATTAAAGACAAACGTACAGATGGAGGGATAGAAACCGAAGGAGGGTAGTTTAGAAATTAAAGATTTGTGCCAGACTCTATTGAAGGCTTTCGATATGTCTAGTGCAATAGAAAAAGTCTCACCGAAGTCCCGAAAGGAGGATAACCAAGAGTTAGTAAGATATGAAAGAAGATCACCAGTAGAGCGACCCTTAAGGAAGCCATACTGGCGATCTGAGAGCAGATTATGAGAAGAGAAATGCTTAAGAAATTTGGAAGCAAGAATAGTTTCAAAAACTTTAGAAAGACAAGAGATGAGAGCAATTGGACGATAGTTGGAGGGTTGAGAGCGGTCACCCTTCTTTGGGACAGGTTGAATGTGAGCAAACTTCCAGCATGAAGGGAAGATGTTAGAGGATAGACAGAGACAAAAGAGTTTGCCTAGGCAGGGAGCCAGCACGGAAGCACATTTTTTTAGAACAACAGGAGGAACACTGTCCGGACCGTCCGCCTTATTAGTATTAAGCCCAGAGAGGGTAGAAAGTACATCTTTAGAAGAGATTAGGATATTAGGCATAAGTAAGAGAGAGGAGGGTGGAGAGGGAGGAATAGCATCGGAATCATCCAAGGTGGAGTTTCTAGCAAAAGTTTGAGCGAAGAGTTTAGCTTTGTCAGAGGAAGAAGTGACGGTTGTGCCATCAGAGTGGGAAAGGGGAGGGAAAGACGAGGAAGAGAAATTGTTGGAGAGGTTTTTTGGCTAGATGCCAGAAAGCTTGGGAAGAGCTAGAGTTGGATAGTTCAGTGCATTTATTATTGATGAAAGAGTGCTTGGCAAGTCGAAGAACAGATTTGGCTTGATTCTGGGCAGAAACATAGGAAGAATGAGAGTCTTGAGTTTTAAGGCGTCGGTACCGTTTGAATGCTTCCTCCTTATTGTGGACAGCAGTAGAACAGGGGTGAGTAAACCAAGATTTTTTAGCATTAGTCTGAGAGAAAGAGAATGGAATGTATGCTCCATGCCCGATAGGATTACCTCGGTAATGCGTTCAGCACTCTCCGAGGGTCCCCGGACACGGAAGCAGAAATCATTCCATGGGAAATCAAAGAAGTACTGCCGGAGAGCCTCCCAGTCGGCAGCGCCAAAGTGCCACAAGCGCCGCCGGCTACGAGGATAGGGTGGCCGTACTGAAGAGATAGGACAGTTGACAGAGATAAGTTTATGGTCGGAGGAGCCCAAAGGAGAGAAAAGATCGACAGTATAAGAAGAAGGGTTAGAATTTAGAAACAAGTCAAGAATGTTGGGCCGATCTCCGATGCTATCCGGGATACGGGTGGGTTGCTGAACTAACTGCTCTAGGTCATTTAGGAAAGAAAAGACGTAGGCTTGTTCACCAGGTGGGTCAGTAGTGTGAGAGGAGAGCTATTGGCGGTGGTGAACGTTGAAATCTCGTAAGATGGAGATTTCTGAGAAAGGAGAAATAGATAGAATGTGTTCCACTGTAGAGTTTAGATAGTCAAAGAATTTGGAAAAGTTGGTAGAGTTAGGGGAAAGATAGACAGCACAGAAATATTTAATAAGAGAAGGAAAGTTTGAGCCATAAAGTTGAGAATTCAGAGGAGTCGAAATCGGGAACACGAGAGCAAATGAGTTTGTTGTGCACATATGCACAACATCCGCCTTTTGCTCTGAAACTAAGATAAAGGAAGCAGGAGGATACAGAGAAGGGGCTGCTGGATGTCTACAGTATAACAGGCAAGGATTTATAATATTACAGCACACTAACCCCTTGAGGATTATGACACATTTTGACAGTTTATTCTTGCTATCATTGACAATTTGTTACAGCTTAGGAAGGATCTGTTGGAACTAAATGGGTAAAGACTATCTCAATTAACCCCCCTAGTTATATATACTGTATATACTTTTTTCGGGAATTATCTTTCTTCGGGGTTCCAGAGAGAGTCGAAACTCTCACGCTATAACATTACAAATATATCCCATTATGTGGATATAATATGTTCATTCACCTTCAGTTTTCGTCTAGTGCATGTCAACACAAACTCAGATAAAGGATGTAGATTCTCCCTTACTTTTGCAATCCGTGCCACATCAACTGCATACAACAACTAGCTCACTCTGTATCTCCTCCCCTCTTCCCTCTGTCCTTAGCTTTAACTACATTTCCATAATCACTGCTCTCATGTCCTTCACTTCTCCATCAATGAACAGGTTATACTGCGATGGTGGCATCAAGCATTCTCGCTCAGAAACATTTTCCTTCTTTAAAATAAAATTAACACAGCATATAAATCATTTGTGACATTGCATCTAAATCCAAAGTTTATCCAAGTTTATTCAGAGCCACATACATTTCCTGTCCATGTATTTAATATCTTCATTTTGTAAAATAAGTACCAAGTCCACATAATAATAAACGCTCGTATGTTCATATATCTTAACCCTTAACTGGCAGGACCTGACTTAAGTCGGTCTAGAGAAGAAAGGACTATGTGGCGGGGACCAACTTAAGGCGGTGTGCAATTTTGGGCAATAATTGGCTCCGAGAGAGAGACGAGCGGTGGGAGGAGCGTAGGTCGGCTCTGACCGTTCGGCACGGGTCCCGCGTGCGGCAAATGACGTCCCCTCCACACACATCCACACTCACTACCTCGCTACACAGGGAATTATGTAAGGAAATTACCGTATTTTAGGGATTTTTCCTTCGTCTTGCACGATCGTTGCAAGAGAACGCGTGGTCGTAGAAGGATGGTTCTGGTGTCATTGGAAAGCTCAATTATCGCCCTTTCAGGGATACATAATTGTATTACGCTCTGGCTCTTGTTTACGCACGAAAAAGAGCACGGAAATAAGCTCGTTTAGGGTAAAACCACCCGCTTGGCAGGTAGTAGAAGTTACTGACGGGCCCGCTCGTAAGGCGTTAAGCGCCTGTTCTCCTCCTCATCAGAATACATAGTGCCTTCATTAGATAACTATTCAAAGATCCTAAAATACATTGTATATTTATAGTATAACCCACAGTATCATGAGTTCTTGAAAACAAAAAGATGAAGCTTAGCCCATTTTAGCAGCTGTAGTCTTACATAAAATGGATCAATGGAGCTGGGGAAATTACTAGCGAGGCGGTCATGAGAGATGATATTATGAGTATACAAGCAGGTGTAAGTAACGTGAGGAAACGAGAAGAGGCGAAGGAAAATGGTGGAAAAGAAAAATGGTGGAAGGCTGTGAGAATATGTGAGGTTTAAGGGAGCCCACCTCGCTTTTTTTCTCTTTCTCTCCCTCTCTCTTTGGCTTGTATCCATTCGGCCCCATTCCGCCTACTGTTTTAAGACGTTTACCCCCATCCAGGTGTAATTTGTTTTCCTGGCGAGCGGTAGCGAGCCAACATATATATATATATATATATATATATATATATATATATATATATATATATATATATATATTCCTTTCGTTTTGACAAGCTAAATTTGTAAATTTTTCGATAGAAAAATTTCTCCGGCGAAACCGGACTTCTCTATACAATGCTGGCTCGCTTTTGCTCGCCAGGAAGAAATCAACACCTGGATGGGAATAAACGTCTTAAAACAGTTGGCTGAATGGGGCCGAATGGATACAAACCAGGGAAAGAGAGAAAAGGAGAGAAAGATAAAAAAAAGCCGGTGACCTCCCTTAATATTACTGTAGGATGGTAGCGTGTGGTTAGTAGGGGGAATATGGAAATAGACTCAATGAGAGGGAATATGGAGTTAATAGATATGAAAAGCAAAAACCAAGATATACTAAAGAAAATACTAACACATGAGAGAGAGAGAGAGAGAGAGAGAGAGAGAGAGAGAGAGAGAGAGAGAGAGAGAGAGATGGAATAACTAGTGAGATGAGACATGTTTTGGGGAGCTGGAGAATGCAAGTGGAGAAAGAAGCTCGTAGAAAGATTTAGGCTAAGCTGCAGTGTTTGGCCGGAACATATTTGTACCGACAACAAACTAATGCTAATATTAATAAATACAAAAATAAATACAAAAACATCTTGAAAGGAGGTCTGGCAAATGGCGCTATTGCCCTGAAAGGGAGCCTGGGCTGGAGTTATTATTATTAAAAACAAAACAAAAATCGAAAAATACAAATACAGCAATACATTATACATTATCACAATAACCCCACACATAATCGGATCAGCAAGTATGAAGTCGAATAAAATTGTCTATTGGCTGCATGGAGACAAATATACCCTTTGGGTTGAAATAGTTAATGGATATAAATTAATTTTGTCAAATTCCTTTTTTTCTATATTCCAACTATTCCCTCTCGGGCATAGACTGAGAGCCTGCACAGTTAACCACTGAACACGGTGAGGCCTGTGAGGTCTTGTTCCAGTCTAGGGAGTGAGACATGCGAAGCACCCCGGCTCGAAGCAATCCCATCTCTGAAGCTGCTCCGCCTCAGCACTTCACAGTCTCATTCCCCAGACTTGGACCCTCACTCTCAGAACGCCACCTATTGAGCAATTAACTCACTAGGCATTGCCCCACTTTAGCATATTTTGAATATGGGAATATTCATACAGCGTTATTTATTAAGGGAACAATGAGGGTATTTTTTTTTGGGGGGGGGGCAATTCGGTGTGCTGTGGTAATGCACTGAAACTAGTTACAGCACAAATTCCATCCCAATAATATCTTCCCATTGACATATTGGGATTCGAACCCGGGTCCATTGGATTACCAGTCCAGTGGCAAGACCACTCTGCCACACCTCCCCTTTTGACCACGATATATTGTTCGTAAGCAGAATAATTTGGCTAATTTAACCAGAAATATAACAGAAAGGCATACTCAGTCAAAAGGAGTTAATACAATTTCGTAAGTATAGAATAGTTTGTTCACTTGTTATAGAGATTAGTTCCCACAGCCGCTAATTTATCGGTATCTAATTGAAAACGGGAATATGGCAGTTTAACGTTAACTAAAAAAAAAGTAACATCATATACTATAAACAAAATATTGTAACTGACCCTTCCTATCAGCTAATGGGCTTTTGTATTAGTATAGCTACCTACGAATGACTTGTATTCATAAGTATTATTTTTAACATCGATCTTTACACTTATAAACCTCCGAATGTGATCCTCCCATAATTCAAACCTAGGATATCTCATACAATCATAACTTACACCATTACATTATCAAGCCAGTTAAAGGTACTGTACATGACTACGATTAGTATCCATCTATAGAATACTGGATATCAATCTAATCATGTACTGTACCTAACTGCATTATGAATGGCCTAATGCTAATGCGAGAGGAAAGAAAAATTTTTGTTTTTTAGTTACAGATCACAAGGGAATGACCGCTACGAAATGTTCCTGAACCTATTGATGTTATTTTTTACATCGTTCTTAACACCAATATCCCCCCTCATGAAATTAATGAAAACATGTGATTCTCCTAGGATTTCAACCCAGGATACCTCATACAAAAATTACACGTTCTAACCATTACACCGTCAACGCAGTTAAAGGTATTGTGCAGTTGGTCAAAGTTCCAGCTGACCCACCCTCGCTCTGGGGCTCGCAGAATTACCTGGCAATACTGGTGTAGTGGTGCAGGGATACCACTTGCCATTAATGTGTTACCTGTGGCTGTCCTGTATATCACTGCAAATTAGACTATGTAATGTTCACGTTGTGAAGACAAAATGCTTCTTCATTAAGCAGCCACCAATAAAACAAAAATATGTATTCGTATAAAATTGAGTAAAGTATGTTGTGGCAGCCAGCAGGTTTTATATGTGTTGCCAATCAGTGGATATAATAACTTGAATATTTAAGCAAATCTGCGAACTTTGGGTGAATATTCGGGATCATACATAGCGATGTATGCATTTTTATTTGAGATAGGCTTACTTTCCCTTGTTTAGTATATGTTCTAACAATGATATAGCCGAAATCAGATCTACCAATCCCAATCTTTGTACGACACACCTCCTTCCTACACCAGTATTGCCAGATAATTCTGCTAGCCCGAGAGCAAGGGTGGATCAGCTGGAACTTTGACCAACTGTACATGACTACGATAAATATCGATTTACTGGATATCAATATAATCATGTACTGTGCCCAACTACACTATGACTAACTACACAACTACACTGCGAGAGGAAAAAATATTTCATAGGGCACAGATCACAAAGAATAACTAATTATACACAACTATGTAAAACGTCAAGTAGCCAATAAACAATGTATCAGTTTTACACCCATCATTTGCTGTACTTAGTTATACAATTTCACATATATTCAAAAATCAAGCATTAACAATCATGTATAATAATAGATTAAACAACACAATAACTCACCATGTAGTGTTAAAGAGGATCTTACAGAGTCAAATGGGTATCGTAAAACGGCAACTTGATGCTGGTCGCAAACATTATGGAAGAGGCTGTGGATACCAATTTAAGGGTAATGGATGGTGGATATTTGGATTGAATAGGCAATTATTCTTGAGGCATGTACAAAAAAAGGGTTGGCAGAAGCGGAGTTTTGTGTAGTGCATCAACAATAGGTGTTCGAGGGATGCAGTTTTCAAGCAGCCGATTATAGATGTGGATTAGACAACACATTTTGTGGTAAGGTGGCAGCAAGGTCCTTGTTCCTAATGACCTGACAAGCCGACTAATTCCTTTTCAAGTAGAAGGATGTGTAGAAACATTAGGAAAGGTTTGACCAATATAATGACAAAAGGGGCTTCTTGGCGACACACACACACACACACATGAATTGTATTGTATCTGATATTTATAAAATACTGTAGCCTATAGTAACTATCTTCAGTGCCTCTATGCTATATGTTTTAGGATAGGGAGTGGTCTTGCCACTGGACTGGTAATCCAATGGACCCGGATTCGAATCCTAATAATGTCAATGGGAAGATCTTATTGGGATGGAATTTGTGCTGTACCTAGTTTCAGTGCATTACCACAGCACACCGAAATGCCAAAAAATACCCTCATTGTTCCCTGATTAAATAGCACTGTATGAATATTCCCATATTCAAAATATGCTACAGGGGGGCAATGCCTAGTGAGTTAATTGCTCAATAGCTGGCGTTCTGAGAGTGAGGGTTTGAGTCTGGGGATGAGACGGTGAAGTACTGAGGCGAATCGGCTTCAGAGATGGGAATGCTTCGAGCCGTGAGTGGGTGCTTCGCATGACTCACTCCCTAGGCTGGAACAAGACCTCACGGGCCTTGTCGTGTTCAGCGGTGGAGTGTGCAGGCTCTCAGTCTATGCCCGAGAGGGAGTAGTTGGAATATAGAAAGAAAAAAAATACATCCACTTTGTTTCACCTAGTTTGTTGTTGATGGAGTACTCGGTGCGAATGAACTGATTGAACTTCCACTGATCTTAGATCCCCTGGACCATGGTTTAGAAGGAAACAATAAACAACGAAAGAAGAGGTACTGGTATTGTGGGAGGGTCAGCCGCCTAGTAGACCTAGTGTATATTGATCTTTGGTGGCAGTAAGTTGGATAAGATAACGTTATAAGGGAGAGTTTGTGTTCGGCTGACTTGTTCTTGTATATCACACTATCAAACTGGTATCATAGCAGGGCGACTTAATGCTGATCTGAAGCAATATAGAAAATACTGTATAATCCAATGCAATTACAGGACAGAGAGGATAATGCAAGGATTAGTGGCGAGATGGATAGCATAGATGTAATATAAAATGCGAGAATTATAACAGGTGCATAATTAAACAATAAGTTCCCCTACCATTTTGCTAATAAATCATGCATATTAAAGTAGCTATCACTGTTCCTTGATAATGTCCACATACTTCTAATAGCTTATGTCAGGCAGTATTTGTTAGGCGTCGAAGCAGTGTCCAGATTTCGCCGAAATTATCATCAGGTTTTTCTACAAACTAATGACACTGACTGTATATTACAATACTATTTGTGTCAAATGTAGAAGTAACTAGAAACAAATACAATTATTAATTTAGCAACATCATACAAGAAGGTGGGAGTGAGGGGCGAGCGTGCCATCCATTATTAACAAACATTTAATAATATGATCCTGTCAAGTACCTACTGATTCTCGAAACATTATGCGAACACACACATATATATTACACACACACACACACACACACACACACACACACACACACACACACACACACTCAGAGCCAGAATAATTGTCTGACGCTTCACGTCTTCAACGAGATGCAGGGTAATGAAGCCTCTATAAATCGTGCAATTCCTTGTCCTGGTTTTTAATATAATATAATGTCCTACTGTATGTGGGCCATGACCCCCAACGCCTATTATGGTCGTCCAAACATCTCCAATATGGATGCGTGAAGTCTGAAGTCAGAGGCTGTATTGAAACAACTGTTACAGACTATGACGAACACATTGACAAATGTAAAATAAACATATATAGTTGTATCACATTTTTCCCATAAATGTGTTATTTTCGAGATAAATGCCTTTTTAGAAATGTAGCAAAACAGGGTTACAAGTAAAGCACTAAATTATTAATAGATGATAAACCTATTTATTATCGACTTAGCTAAAGGGAATGCATGGGTTTACCTATTCACACATTAGTAATTAAGAAATAAAAGTATCTTAGAATGTGGTGATGATATTATGTGGTTAGCAGAAAAATACTAATTATTAGCAACATATTAGCGTAATTAAAATATGTAACATCTGTAACTCTGGTCATGGGACATAATGCTGATGCCCAAGTCTGGGTCGGGTATCCGAACGAAGCAGAAGGTAATTCAATAGTTTATGAAGCGTATTGGGGGCTGATCGTTCTCGCGCAATTGTTACATATTTAATGAAGATAGTATACTGCATGTACAGTTATGTTCAGGAATGAAGAGTCACCGAGCAATATGAAAAGTTATAGGAGCCAAATGTTACATACCGTACAATTGTGACCACGCATACCTGGCCAAACACTCATGTTATAAAAGAGTGAGGTTAAAGAAAATTAATGACATACACAGACATACATACACACACACACACACACATAACCTTCTCATTTCCGTGTTTATGTAAGGTAAATAAAATAAGCGTGACAAAGGGAGACGTGTGTGTGTGTGAAGTGAAGTTTCCTTAATCATTGCTCATTGTCTCGATTATAACGTCATCGACTATTACTGACAATATTGGTGTGTAACAGTTGTACTGTACAAATAATAAGTTAGATATTTGGAAAACAGGCATGATATCATGTCCACGCCGATAATTCGATATTTGAGCAGATTCGAGTGGAATCCTAAGCTTCATAAAACGCCTCGAATAATTTGTCAATACTGTATTACATCACTTGGTGGGAATTATACAGTATTTGTTTCAATTAATCTTCTTATTTCACTGTAATGACCATGTACAGTCACGAGCATAAATATTGCGACACCAACCAAATAATGTTCGCCCCTTTGTCTCCACAGGTATTGCAAAACTTTGTATTCAAACTCACAATTATTTCATTCTAGCTACCGTCAAACGATTTTATTCAGCTTAGTTTAAACCCCTAGTGATGAAGGAGTTGACGTTATCTTGTTGATGCCGCAGCATTTATGCTCGTGACTGTACAGCAGTAGTAATTAATTCTGATCGATTTAGAAGTTTCGAACTGATTAAAAGAATCTCTGAAATTCAAATACCCAGTATAAATTAGTTAGGTTATTCAATTCAACCAGAAACTGCTTCGAATATGTTTGTATATGAATAAATGTTTACAACTGTGCAATACATTAAAAAACATTGGGCAATAACTTCATAATGCTCACATTTTGTGGTTCTATTTATCATTCAACATTGGTAATAATTACTAACATATTATGACAGTAATATCTGCAGACCACTTGATGATCGTAATTAGTTTCATCCAAGATACCTTCGGTGTTTCCTATGTTGAAAGATACATAGCTGTTTGATATTAACAGGAAATAATTGTTGTTGTAAACGGTTTATAAAGGAAATATTAATTACATTATGTCAACCCGAAAACTAATTATGTTTATAATTCAACATTCCTGGGAATAAACTAGGAGATTTGGGGGAGGAAGGGGGGCGGGGGAGGGAGGGGGGATGAAGGGGGAGACCAGTGCCAGTGTTCGGTTTATAGCACATGCTTGGACGACTCTGATTATTTTACTGTATATCCCGTAATTCATTAATGCTTAATTATTTTATATTTCATTATAGAATAAAGTAAACTTGTTTTTTTTAATCTGTACTTAGCACTTGAAGTCTGTAAGTGTTGTTTCAATACACCATATATATATATATATATATATATATATATATATATATATATATATATATATATATGCTATATGCTCTATATGCTCCGGCCCAATCCCCATTTTGGGGGTAGCCGACTCAAGACAGAGCAAGAACAGGGAAAACACAAAAACAACATAAAACAAAAAATAAACACAGATAAAAAAAACACAAACTCTCACACATCCATATATATATCTTCAAGGGTACAGAGTAACGGAAGTGATACTCTTGTTTAAATTCATATATTTGTCCTCGAAATATTTTGTGAAAAGACACAGACAGACAGTCAGACCCACTGGAGTGGAAGCAATACTTTGTACTTCACGACAACGGTGACTCTAAGGGTAATTATACAAAACACAAATACTCCATAAAAGTCGGATTAGCTAGAGTTAAAGGGGTACGTGCAAGAGACCAGCTAGGTAGGTAGGCTCAGCGACATAATTAGTGGAGGTAGTGGTGCTGAGGCTGCCTCCATAACAAAAGTTAGGAGTGGATGGTAGAAGTTTGGGAGAGTTGTTGTACCTCTTGAAAACGGAAGGACCCTCAGTCAACAGGAAGAGGGGAACATCATGCCACATAACTTTGAAATATCAGGGTTTACGGTAAGCAAACTCAACCCTTTCAACCATATGATGTGTGGTTCTAATTTACAGACTTCAAGACCATTTAATGAAACACATAGAAAATATCCCTTAGAGTCCAGGGTTTGATTGAGATAGTCTTCAAATCATTGATTTCTAGAGATCCTTCTTAAGTTAAGTATATAATTCGACAGTGGTATTAATTAAGGAACAAAACACTTGATTGAAGGAGTTCAATATTGAGTCTTTGAGTATGAATAGTCCACCTCAATTTAAATTCAATTATCTGGCGATAGTTGAAGAGAAGAGTTGACCTTTAAATTGTACCTCTTGTAAGCAAAGGACAGACAGGAGGAAGAAAAAATTAATTGGCATCATACAAGCGTTTTTTTTCCTTCAAATTTTATCGTCAACACTGCTCTGGCAATTTGTAAGGTAAAAGTTTGAAACATGTTTGTCACATAAGTTAAAAAGCAACATTATTAATAGTTTTCGATATGAGTGCAACAAATACCAGAAACGTTGCCAGAAAAATGTTGACCATCGTGCTTACGTTGGAATATCAATGTATGCGGTACTTAAATTAACCCTATCATTACAGTTAACTCTATAGGGAAGCATGCAGTGTGGCGGGGACTCTCCCGATGTTTTCACTCAATATACGTCGCCCTAGCACCATATCTGTAGTCCTAACCGAATTCAAATGAGGGCCAATAGAATCAGGTTGAATTCTCCCTATAATAGTAATAAATTCAGATCTCTTGTTGCCTTGAGAATATTGAGCGAAACTTTCCTTATTTACAGGAATTGGCCGAGCCCTGGAGCAGGCATGTTATCACTCTCTCTCTCTCTGTTTACGTTCGTGATAACTCGATGAAATAAAACTTTAAAGTTTTGTGTTTAGAATACAATATGAGCTATGGCCTGTACCATTAAATATATTCTACATTCGTACCTGGTACATGGTCACAAGTACACATAGAAGTGGACCGGTTTACCTTTAATTTCAGCTTCTAAAACACGTCTTGATTGAAGACAAATGCTCTCAGAACCGATGCTGGGAACAGACTGATATTAGTATGAGAGGGGAGCTTAGAAGATCATGGAAGTATCTGATAAAAAGTGGAGTGGCTCAGTGCTAACAACTCAGCCAGTAATACCAATACGTATGGGTTTGTCACTTATAGTAGGACCTGTGTTACATAGGACGTATGAATATGTCTCTTGCAGTGAAGGTATTACTCTCATTTTATATGATGGCACTTTTTTTTCTTTTATTATTATCGTTCTAAGTAGAGCACTTTAAACTTTGCAATCTGCAAACTTTCGATGATCAATATAGTTTCCTACTCTAAATAGTATTGACAGACGAAAGTTGGAACAGTATGCAACCGTCTTCAGTTGGAAAGACAGGGTTTCTTACCTCTAAGACTTACTGGTATTTATCAAGGAAACCGGCCACGAATTTTCCTGGAAATTTGGAAGTCACCCATCGAATGAACATAATCTATACTTCATATTAATATAAGTTTCAACCTTCGGTAAAACCTATTTAAAAAGTGGTAACAACATGTCTTCCTACCTTTAAAATGTTGTCAAGACTTCCTATAGACGGCGCGGTTTTTTTTTCAGCCATTTTTATGTGGCCTGGAGAGCTCTTTTTCCCAACCTGTGTGTGCTTTCACGCCATCTGCCAACCTTCTTGGTAAGTAATAAGTCTTAAAATTCCTAACTTCTGCGCATCACGTCACAATAAGTCAGCATACCCCTTGAACTTTGATTGGCGTTTCTGCCATTACGTCATCATTTCACCAAGGGAGCCAATCCCTTTGCTCATAGAGTACATATGATCTAGAGACGAAAGAAGACGCCACAAATCTGTAAAAAGGGATCCGCGCGTTCGAGAGATGGTAGCACGATCGCAAAGGATAATGGGAGGGGAGGGTCCCCACAAAGACATTATATTGACTATCCTTTTCCTTGGTCCCCATTAATTCGTAATAATCCCTACCTTCTACTAATAACGGTATTAATAATCAATTGAACATTATCCAGAGACTCCTGCAGACATGTCATAGTTAAATAGACATAAGTAGAGGCTACTGTAAAGGCCAGTCATCGTGTAATTGTCGTCATTATGAGGAGGTACACAAGCAAAACTCCTCCAACACCCGCCATTGTTGATGTGAGATTCGGGAGTTGCCAACGTCAATGGTGGGACAAAATATCCCTAGATGTCATAAGTATAAATGTCCAGTTTTAGTGCTATTTTACAAATTAACATCTACATAACATGTAACATAATATATATTCAAAATTACATTTTAATTGTTGTTGTGTTGCTTGAAGGTGTACAGCTTGCATCATATATGAGTAGCCTATGTTTTATAGTGTATATGAAGCCTATACTTAATGTTTTCATCTTGCTTATATATATCTAATTTATACTAAATAATTTAAAAGTGTTTTTAGCAACATTAATTAACTTTTAAATACATTCCCTCTTTAATCTATTGCTCCCTCGTTTTGCGGATATTCCCTTAACTTTGGTAACACTGCAGCAAGCCAGGTGGCAGGCGCATGCGGCGCACAGACTATCTATAATAAGGACAAGCCACTGAGGTGCTTTGGTTGTTGTACAGTACAACAGTGCTGCCACCAAATCCCTAGGACGTGCGGCAAACTACCCGTGTGACGTCACGCTTCATATGTACTCTATGCCTTTGCTCCTGTGTGTTTTACAGGTAACCAATGACAGCCAAGCACCTGCAAGCAAAGAAATTCTCAGTTGCACGATGTCAGCCAAGTGTATCGGGTGCTCTCCTCTTCCCCATAGTATTATCATTGACACCACGAGGAACGATCAGGCTGCATTGAAAATATTCACATACCACGGTTTAGTACCTACTTCAGTGACCTGTCCTCATTGTAATCAGCCTTGTAACTTTCGTGAGGATAAAGACGAGTGGCGTTGTACCCACTAGTACTACTTTCAGAAGACCACAAAGCGCCGCTATTGTGGGTTCGTTACTTCACATAGGAAGGGTACATTTCTTTTTAAGGCCAAGCTCAAACCTTGGCAAATACTTGGATTTATCAATTTGTAGCTTAATAGACGTCGACGTATTTCTGCCCACTCTGACCCACTGCAGCCTACTCCATCCACATCTTCTCAATAAGGTATGCAAGTACAATAGCTTAATTAGGTTACGTTTTTTTGTTAGTTTGTTGTTTAGTTAGGTTAGGTTAGGTTAGGTTAGGTTAGGTTAACTTTCGCCAAATATTGGCTCGGGTTTTGCACATTTCGGGTTTTATGGGTTTAAAAAACATGAAACCCCGAGCCAACTTTCGAAATTCAATTACTGCCTTTTTTTCTTTTGCAAAATGCAAAAACCCGAGCCAACTTTCGCCAAAACTTGGCTCGGGTTTTTCCATTTTAATTTTTTTTTAATTTTCATTATTTTAACCCTTCTTTGGCGGCGCGCAACTTATGTTGTGTGAAATAAATTTGGACTAAGTGGCGGTTCACAACTTATGTCGTGTGCCATTTTCAGCACGTAATGTTGCAGAGAGAGAGAGCTGAGCAGTGTGAGGAGCGTAGTAAGGCTATGACCGCCGCCCACCACCGCGGTGGGCAAACTGAAGTGAAAACCACCATTCCATCCCCCCTCACACTCGCTTCACAGGGAATTATGTAGGGAAAGTACCTAATTACATGGTTTTTGCACTCGTGTTGCGCGATCGTTGCAAGAAAACCAGTGGTCGTACAAGGATGGTTGGGGTGTCAGTGGACCAATATTACCACTTATTTTCGCCTTTAACCCGTGGAGCCCCGGCTAGTTTTGTAATGTTTGCGCACCAGAACCCGGCCGGTTTTCAAAAAATGGTTTTATTCCAGAAACAATAGCGAATGGGTTAGGAATGAAGGAAAAACCACGAAAAACCGCTCAAAAAGCTTAAAAAATGGTCCTACAGAGCCCCCGAAAACGGATTTTACAAGAGTAAAAAATTGAAGGCAATTATCCCAAAAAACCAGGTTATTGCGCGCTCGCGCGCACGCACGTGGACTTTGAGAGTTTTCAACCATCGGCACGGTTGCGTGGGATACGTACACAGTTCCCATACAAATCTGAGCCCTCTTGAGTGGCTACACCTGAGGTTACGGTCGGCGCAATTAGGGTGACGCGTCAGGCGCGTCTCTGGGGCTGTGCGTTACATACATCGCCGACGCGTCAGACGCGTCGCTGGGGCTGTACGGGTTAACCCCTCAATTTCCCTGTACTTCATAGTCCTCCCCACTATCGGGGGCGTATCTTAAGATTGTTGGATAATGGGGAAAACTTTTTTTCTGGAGATTCTATTTAATGACTAGCACTGTATAATGATGAAAACTAGCTAAAAACAAAAAATCACAAAATAAAAGTTGGCCAGTATCCTTGATATTTTCCGATTTACTTTACAAGTTGAATTTAAATAATTTGAGTGCTAGCAGAAATGGTAATGGAAACGTAATCCAAGCACTAGAAATGTATGGTCAAGCGGCTAAGTGGAAGCATTATATATTTATTAATAACCACATTAACCTTTCAGTGCTACGACGCATTTTTTACTATATTCTGGTTAACATAAGATTATTTAACTGCGCTTTAGAAGAGTCTTTTAAGTAATGGGAAATGCCTGTAATAATTATCCTTTTGATCCCATAAAACTTGCAGAAGCTTCATGACATTTTCTAGTAATATCCAAAATAAATTTGAAGAATGTGTCATGGTATTCTGAAAGGGTTAGTCTCATAGTCAGTAGCCCATTACAAAAAAACAAAAACAAATCGGTATATTTACATCCCAGTTTACTTATGTTCATGGCAGTTCATGTCCAAATAGTTTCTAATAAACAAAACTAGCACATATCTTTTAATTTTACAAGAATATTATAGACAGAGATGATTATCGTCTAGTCAAGGGAAAGTGTTTGTCGTTGATGATAATTGTTATTGCTAAGTTGAAGGGCAGGAGAGTCACGGCGACCACCCAGGAAACAAAAGGTCTACACGTAAAGGAATTGCATTGGACCAGCAATACTATAAAGGGTAAATTTCTATAATTGCACCTATACGAGCTAAAAAAAAATTTATTGTATTTAACAGGAAGGTACAACGAGGTAAGTGATGTGGTATAGGTGGCAATATGCGGAAATGGATTATAAGGGCATTCCGCCCCCCTCTGACAAAAGTCTATCAATCTAGATGTGACACCGATTTACAATGTTTCAGAGAGATATTAGCCTAACCTAACAACCTTACCTAACCTAACCTAGTATTATGGGTGGGGCTGCTGCCCCCACACCCCCGCTGGTTGGGTAAAACGGTACAAATCCAGTTGGGGTGGAGTGAAAAACCGTAGATTTTCGTAAGGGGGTAAGAGGGGGGCAGAATGCCTTTATAATCCATTTCCGCATATTGCCACCTATACCACATCACTTACCTCACCGTACCTTCCTGTTAAATACAATAATAATTTGTCTAGCTCGTATAGGTGCAATTATAGAATAATACCCTATAAAGTATTGGGGTAAAAATACTAAAATACTAATACTATAAATACTAACGTATATAAAGTATAATACCAGCAAAGTATTGGGGCAGCAATACTCACGTGACTTGAAGTGTGAAATGGAGGTGATGGGCATTGACACCAGGCAGGAAGAATATGTGTGGTGATTGGAAAAGGCGAGGATGAGGGAGCCATACTACTCCGTAGAAGCAGAAGGTGGCCCAAGGCCACACAATTTAACTACCGCAAATATATATATGAAATATTAGCTTACAATAACGCAGGTTTTAAAGATAATTCACATCAGTAGATATAGAGCTCATAATTTCGCGTATTTAAGATAAAACACTTCACTTCACATCTCACTATTAGTGATGAGAGCTGCTACTCTGCCGTGCGCTAGAGAGTGACTGCCGACTCGTGGCTGTCGTGGGTTGGGGCTGATTGAGCTAAACTAGTGCAAACTCAAATGAAGCATGAAATAGCTCTGTCGGGCATATACATAAAGTTCACTAAAGCATCAAACCCACAGCCAAAACTCACGTCTGCTCATATTGCCATCTCTTGAAGCTACAAACTCACAACCCAACCATATGACCACTCACAACACTCCTCCATTTAGTTTCGTTCATCCGAATAAATTCTTACACACCTATCAACGAATTACGTTATATTCCTGACAGGGGGAGACACTTGTGACAGGCAGCTTTGCCTTCTGTCTCCATACACATAGACAATCAAATGTTTGTATATCAAAACCCTTTAAATGTGTAAACAAATCTCCCCCAGAGTGCTATGGTATAACATGGTGTTATTTGTGTATGGCGAATACGTGTTAAAACGTTTATTGAATCTCGTATGTATATTTGTTTCTATTAACACTGATATTCCAAATTAACAAGTATATTTCTCACGGTTAAGACATTTTCTTAACGTGAATAAATGGTCTTACTAACTGCCCATAATATTATAGTAAGCTAGTATAACCACACGGTTACCATCAAACTGTTAATCAACTTATGAGCACATTCATAACAATCACCACTACACAACACATGGTATTACTCACCTACTGACCCTTTCTACAGTAGCATCTTCTGGCTTGGTAAGCTATAGGTAGGGCCTGGGTTGCTTGTGCGATGTTATTGTTGTGCTTGTGGGTGTTTTTTGAAACCAGATTAATCAGCCATGCAACCGTGGTGAACAGAAAGTCGTCTTAATGAAACTCTGGTCAAAACTGTACGTGATTTATGCGTTTTGCTGCACTAACGATTTTGCTATAGCACCTAGCGATAGGAAAGACCTGGAGGGAAAGGAAAGGAAATCAAAATTAGCCCTCTCATTTACCCGTCTTAGAAACGACTTTTTCTAATCTGGATAAAATATTCTGCTGATTGCCAGACTGAGAAGCAAGAAAAGTTATAGGGGTTTTCGTTTACATCAGCTTCTCTCCTGCTCTCCTATACGATACAATATTTCTCTCTCGCAGCATATTTTTCCACGATCCTTCCTTCCCAATATTCCTGTCTCGTGCTCGCTCTCTCTCTCTCTGTCTCTAGTAACGTAAATAACAGGTCATCCACGATGAAAACGAGCCTGATGTTTATTACCCTGCATAACGTAACGTTTAGGGAAGGCAACCTTTTCAGATCCCAACCAAATACAGTTATTATAAAAGTAAGTAGTCTAAACGAAACCAGGTCAGTAGGTTCGGACGGCATTTCTTTACGAACCATTAATAATTAAATCTATGTAATTGTGCCTTACCTAAGTTGTATAATCAACCCTCCAATTGTAACTGATATATTCCCCACAGCTTGGAAACATGCTATAGTTATACCCCTTATAAAAAGTAGAGGTTTTAATAATCTGAACAATTTTCGGCCAATCTCGTTCTTGCCAATGATTTCAAAAATACTTGAACAAATTGTTGCCAATCAACTACAGCATATGCCTATAGGCATATAATAAGGAGCTGCTGGAACTCCTGTTTCAGTTGTCTGGCTTCCCTTACTGTTTGTTTTTGCCTCACCTACACAGAGTGATCAAGATGGCTCTCACAAACACCTCCTCCTGCTATCTACTATGATGTGCTTGTTTAGTGTACTAAACAAGCACATCACACTTCTTTCTGTCACAAAAACAAAAACAAAGTATTCGTCTCTACCAGCTGAGTCTGGCTCGATAGTTTGTTCGTCCCCACTTGGGTTTACTCGGCCTTGCTTGAGTTATTTCGTCCCTACCTGCTTCCAACTCTGGGAGAGGCACTTATTACAGGCAGCTCAGCCTTTTGTCTCCATTATCCACATAGAAACAAAAAATCAAATAATATGTTAGCCAATACCCAGCATGGATTCCCCCCAAAAGTGTCCACCGAGTCAAAACTTACTACTATGACTGATCAAATATATAATGATATGACCGCCTAAATAGTAGGCCTACTACCTCTAACAAAGCAAGCATATACTGTACTATGAGGTCCCACAAAGTTAAATTCTTGATCATATCCTCTCTCCTATTTATGTTAATGACCTTTGGCGAGAGCATGCATGGTTGTCATTCAGTGCAATATGCTGATGATACCCAATTTATTCATGCTGATACCATACATAATCCTAATGACCTTGTCTTAGAAATGTTTGTAAAACTCGGTATATTTTCATAGGTGCTAGACAACTTGTACTTCATATACCTCATATACTTCATATACCTCATATACTTCATATACTTCATATACCTCATATACTTCATATACCTCATATACTTCATATACCTCATATACTTCATATACCTCATCATACTGTTATAAATTATGACGGTAACACTATCTCTCCAACCAATCATTTAAGGGAGCCCACCTCGCTTTTTTCTCTTTCTCTCCCTCTCTCTTAGGCTTGTATCCATTCGGCCCCATTCAGCCTACTGTTTTAAGACGTTTACCCCCATCCAGGTGTCACAATTATTTTCTTTTGACAGCAAGCTAAATTTGTAAATTTTTCGATAGAAAAATGTCTCCGGCGAAGCCTGATTTCTCCATACAATGCTGGCTCGTTATCGCTCGCCAGGAAGAAATCGACACCTGGATGGGGATAAACGTCTTAAAACAGTTGGCTGAATGGGGCCGAATGGATACAAGCCCGGGAAATAGCAAAAAGGAGAGAAAGATAAAACAAGCCGGTGACCCCCCTCAAAGGATCTAGGCATCTACTGTAAATTGATATAAATATTCCCTAATGTACATATTTAGGAATAAAACAAGAACATTATGGGAACATTAATGTTTATATATCGAATAAGTTAACTTTTTTATATAAATATACTCGTAAGGTTGTTGTGCAATCCCTTGTTCTTAGTATAATAAAACATTGCATTGAGATATGAGGAACTACAAATGCGATTTAATAAGTAATGTTCAAAAATAGCAAAATAACGCAGCTAAAGTAGCTATTGGAGGAGCTAGACGTATGACCACGTTACTCCTATCATAAATGAACCAAATTGGCTAATAATAACACAGAAGCATATATTTGATAGATGCACAACCGTTTATAAGGCACTAAATGGCTTTTATCCCGAATGGTTATTGTATTTTTCCACTGTAAGTAACATCACGGATAGCATAACAAGACAGCAATATAACCTAAGCGTACCAAGAATGACATGGATGCAAGATCCATGGTTGTACAGGGACCTAAGTTATGGACTAATCAACCCATTACTATCACAAATACGGGGAACTTAACTATTATTAATTTAGACTAACTAATTTCATGTTAAGTTATTCTGAAATGTTATAAATATGTATTTATGTATGCATATGTGTGTATGTATGTATATGCATATATACTGTATGTACATTATACAGTATAGTTATGTATGTCTATACAATATACATGTTGCCTACAATGTGTAATATGTGTGTGCATATCTGTATGGATATTGTGTTTAATGTGGCACGGCTACTTTGTCTGTGATATACATTTATATGTGTGTATGTTTATTTTAAGCGGTGTATTATAAATATGTATATATTATACCATATAAGTGTTGTGTAAAGAATAACCACAAATTGTGGAAATACATTAATTTGAAGTCTCTCTCTCTCTTTCTCTCTCTCTCTCTCTCTCTCTCTCTCTCTCTCTCTCTCTCTCTCTCTCTCTCTCTCTCTCTCTCAGTAAGCCAGTGTGGAGCCTCACGTTCATAAGTTTCCCCAAGACGTCTGGCCAGCGCTTATACCAGTCCAGGGAGGGAGGGAGGGAGGGAGGGATGAGAAGGCGGAGGGGGGGGGGGAGAGGAGGAGGAGAGTGGGGAAAGAGGAGGAAGAGGAGCAGGAAGAGAGGGGGGAGAGGAAGGAAGACGGTGTTAACGAACGAAGAAGAGGAGGAGGAGAAACAAGAGGTGGAGAGAGGAGATAATGAAAGGAGAAGAAGCAGGAGGTGGAGAGAGGAGATAATGAAAGGAGAAGAAGCAGGAGGTGGAGAGAGGAGATAATGAAAAAGAGGATGAGGAGGAGAAGTAGGACTAGAGAGAAGCAATTGAAAAAGAGGATGAGAATGAGAGTCGTTGAGGTAGAAGGAGTAGTGAAGAGAAAAGAACAAGACAAGAAAGATATATAGATAAGAACATGCGGAAGGAGAAGAAGGGGAGATAAAGGAGAAGGAGAAGAGTGATGGTGGAGATGATAGTGGTCGTGGTTGTAGTAGTGATGGAAATGGTATAGAGATGGTGTACTGGAGATGTAGTAGTGGTGGAGATATAATAGTGTTGAAGTAGGAGGAGGAGGAGGTCATGGAGTAGTAGGAGCAGGGAGGGAATTAAAGAGGAAAGAGTAGAGGGAGAGAAAACAAAAGGTGTTGTTAATGCTGGTGCTAGTGATGAAGGAGAGGGAGGAAAGTTTAAGAAGAGAATGGTGCACGGAAGAAAAGAGGATGAACTGATGAGAAAGCAGTAGGTGAGCAAGACGCAAACACTAAAGAGAGAAACGAGAAGTAAACGGAAGAAGTATGAGAAGAAAATACAATTTGTGTGTGTGTGTATGTTTGTGTGTATGTGTGTGTGTGTGTGTGTGAGAGGCAGGACGGGATACGCGATAAAAAATGTGTTTGCAAATAAAAACTTAACTATAACATTATTATCTGATAGTAGTGACATATTGTAAAAACTATATAGCAAATAATTGTTAAAAATTTAAATATAGAGTAAATATGAATGAGAAGATAAGAAGAGGATATACGGTATATTTTTTAAATAATATGCAATTAATACAAAAAGTCAATATTTTTCAAATACCTCAATGCAAAAAGGAGAAATATAATGATAATATATAATATGAAAGGCAAAATACGAATTTAGTTCTTTGAACACAATTTGAATAATTATAAAACAACATACATCAGTTTTATTAGATGCCATTTAACACCCTACGAGCGGACTAAGCGGTATATCCGCCCAGCGTTTTTTTTTTATACCATAAATGGGGTTGTTTCCGTGCTCTTTTTCATGCATAAACAAGACCCAGAGCGTAATACAAGTATATATCCCTGAAAGGGCATAAATTGAGCTTTCCAATGACACCCGAACCATCCTTCTACGATCACTGGTTGTCTTGCAACGATCGTGCAACCGAAGGGCAAAATCGCTAAAATACGGTAATTTTTATATATAATTACGTATGTAGCGAGGGAGTGAGGGTGGATGTAAGTGGAGTAAATCTCAGTAGGTCCACGGCGGCCGTGGCGAGCGGTCATGAGGTAACCCATGCTCCTCCAGTCACTCGTCTCTCTCTCAGAGCCAATATTGCGCCAAAATTGCACTCAGACTTAAGTCGGGCCCCGCCACATAGTCCAAATTTTTCTATACGGATTTAAGTCGGGCCCCGATAGACAAGGGTTAAACCAACAGCAATGTTATTTTCGGGGAAGTAATACAGAAAACAGAGATAATCTTCAATGGCATACAGTGGATAACAGGGTTGAAAAGGAAAAGGGAAGAGCTAACACTGAAAAGATTATAATATGAGAACGCATTAACACCTTAACCCCTTACGAATGGATATGTTTGTAACTTCTACTACCTGCCTGGCGGGAAATATTTACCCTAAACGAGCTTCATTCCATGCTCTTTTTCATGCGTAAACAAGAGCAAGAGCGTAATATAATTATATATCCGTGAAAGGGCGATAATAGAGCTTCCCAATGACACCTGACTCATATCCTTGTACGACCACGGGTTATCTTGTAGCGATCGCGCAACACGAGGGGAAAAACCCTAAAATACGGTAATATCCCGAGTTTCCAACGCGTGGACTCTCTCTCAGAGCCGATAATGTGCTCAAAATCCCTTCCGACATATGTCGGGCACCGCAGGGGTGGCCAGGATTCTCTCATACGACATATGTCGGGCCCCGCGGTTTGAGTGTTAACCCTTGTCTATCGAGGCCCTACTTAAGTCTGTGTGCAATTTTGGCGCAATATTGGCTCTGAGAGAGAGACGAGTGACGGGAGGAGCATAGGTTGCCTCATGACCGCTCGCCACGGTTGCCATGGGCCTACTGACATATACTGCACACACATCCACCCTCCCTCCCTCGCTACACACGTAATTATGTAACGAAATTACCGTATTTTAACTATTTTGCCCTTCGGTTGCACGATCGTTGCAAGACAACCAGTGATCGTAGAAGGATGGTTCAGGTGTCATTGGAAAGCTCAATTAACGCCCTTTCAGGGATACATAATTGTATTACGCTCTGGCTCTTGTTTATGCATGAAAAAGAGCACGGAAATAAGCTTGTTTAGGGTAAAACCACCCGCTTGGCAGGTAGTAGAATTTACCGACCTTGCCGCTCGTTGAGTGTTAAGGATATCGGGGGTGACTATTTTATTGTATGAGGAGACATGTGGAGTTAAGAAGTCGTTAGAGCAAAAGAAAGTGTTCTCAGATGGTATGTCACATGACAAGAATGCCTGAAGAAAAAAGCTAAAAAGGATCTATGTCAGTGAAATGGAAGGAATAAAAAGGCATGGACAACCGAGAAAAAGATAGAATGATATGGTGTCAGAATGTGTGTCAAAGCGTGAAAAGGGAATGGTTGAAGCAACATAATTAGCAAATGACAGGAATTAATGGAGGAAGTTTATTAGAGAGAGTACCTGAAGGTCTCTGAACCCGTTTAATTAAATGACAAACCTAGAAGGTCTTTATTCCAAATGTTGATGTGAAGATGCCTTGTCTGGAAGTATAACACCTGAGGTGAAGCCTTTTGATTTGGTGGGCTGATGAGTGATTTGTGCTTCTGAATGTTTGTGTGCTTGCTTTATGTTGGCGAACTGTTATGTGTTCTTCTCCTGTCACCTCTTTTTCCTTTCATGTGTCTCTTGGTGATCCCATCTTTTTAATGTATCTCTTGCTGATCTTCCCTACTCCTTGTGGAAATAAGAGATGGCTACTGACTGACTGACTAATCCAAGTACAGAGTCCACATGATGCCACTGGCTGCCAGAGGAACACTATCAATCACAGCAACTCTGCCATTAATGTTTGAAATATCTTCTTTACATTCTTAATGTACTGTATGACGATCTTACCGTCAGTCCAAAATATTGATTCCATCAATTCCAGTGTCAGCTCCTGAACCAGCATTCTGTTGACTTTGACTGCAAGGAGTGCTGCAGACAGCGCTAACCTCGGGATTGTCATAGGTTTCATTGTTACTAAACAAGATTTTGCAATGAGAAAGCTGCAATGGATTATTTTGCTTGAATCAACGAGTCTAATTTAGATTACACAGCCATATGCATTATGCATCTTATAAAGCATCACATAAATGGTGTAAATTATTAGATAATAGCATACCAAAACCCTGTGGTTTAATATAACTCTGCACTCTGAAGTCACTTAGATGTGATAACTCCAACCATGTACTGCACTTCAGCTGACCTCCCTACACTAGGTTCATCACCCCACCCTGTGGACAGCTTGCATTCCTCTTGAAAGACTTTTTTTTATTTTCAACACAAAAGGATCTTGCAGAAAACTCATGATGCTCAGAAGTCCACGTTGGGTGTGCTGAATATGGTTCTCCTGAATTCTTATGCTTAGGTAATCATTATCCATGTCCCACTCCAATCCAATTGTGTGTCCTATTGGCAAATTATCCTCCATCAAATCCTGGCTCTTAACCCGGCAAGTGCCGGAAGACTCTTAAGAGTTTCCCCGGGCGACTGCGGGAAGACTCTTAAGATCCTGGGCCTAAAAAAATCCATTTAAAACACCCCAAAAAAACTTGAACCCTCTTTTTTTTTTTCTTTTTTTTTGCCCCAGGGGCATGCCAAATATCACTCCTCCACATCCCCTCCTTCTCCACTCCCCCCCCCCCCCCCCCTCCTTCAGTCAGCGAGTTGCAAGCAGGGCGTTGTCATCACTGATACCTACCAAGCGAGTGCAAGAGAGAGAGAGAGAGTATCGATCGACAATCTCTCTCCAGACTTGGGGAGGAGTGGAGGGGAGGGAGCTTGCCTCAGCCATACATTATGTAACTCCCGGCCTGTATCGCCGATTTTGACTATCCAAACGCTGTTTCCTCTTGTTTTATTGCTGTAACAGGTTAATACCTTTATAATCAACGTAAAATAAGTGCATATGGATAAGTATTAATGCTATTTATGGTAAAATAACGATGTTAGTGATGCGAACAGCTCAAATACGTGCGCACAGGCATGTGGTGTCTCATACCCCCAATGCGCACGTCTTAGGTTAACCTCCTTCCCTCTTTCATGATTAGAGAATAGAGTTCAAAATGCCCTTACTAGTACTTAACCATTTGGTATGATAGAAACTGCCTTTGGACAGAAGGGATAATGCATGTACTAATTCAATAGACTGCAATTCTCTCTCCCCTCATTTCAAATACTCATCAACACGCTATTGCACTACTGCTTGGCTATTGTTATCTCTATGATGTTTGGCAGTGCATCTTAAAGCATAGTTTGCACAACTAGGGATCCACACTCCTCAAAACAAATGTACATTAATTCAATATTCTAAGATTTGTCCGCCTACTTCACCATTTGACCACCAGAGGAACCAATGTACATTTCTATGTTCTGGAGATACCTTGACTTGATAAAACATTGCTTCAATGGCGCCCATAACTGCAATCCTTTCTTCGCGGAACCGCAGTAATACGCCAATCTATTTGTTGTTTAATTTGGGTCCTGAAATACTTTTGTATTGAGTGATATTTCCACATATTCAGCAGCACCATTAAAAACAATGCAGAATTTATCAGGTATGTTATGGATGACAATATTATCATGTGGAATATACCAGGTTCCTCCAAGATAAGCATCCTTTTCTTTTGCTGGTATTGTACTGGTTGAGCATATCCATTTTTGTATTAAGGTATTTATTTCCTCCTTGTACTTCTTGTGCAGCTTTGCATTCTTTACTAGGCGTCTTCTAAATTATTGTAGTTTCTTATCTGCCATACTTTGATTATTTGGTAACTCAGGCGGGTTGGACTTGAAAGAAATATCACTCTGGTAATGGCCATTTGTCATACTTACAGATCTGATCTAGGTTTCGAGGGCCCTTTCATCTTCCTGTGAGAATTGAGGTTGATCATCTGCAAGAAATTGTGTCATGTCTAATTTCCAGAACTTCTTCACTTGTGTCTCAGGTTGTACATCTGTTCTAGGCAAGCACATGTATAAATATGCAGAGTGCATCACCTTGACCATCCCTGAAACCCAAAGGTATATTTTGTGTCCATCCAAGAAGGATGCAGACTGCATAAGGTTCTCCAAATATACCATGCCTCCTTTCCAGGGACATAGCAACATGTGGGACATCCTGGCCAATGATCAGTGAGACTCCAGGTCCATTCACTTTCTCTGATGCAATGTGCTTACGGTGATTCCAAAGCTGTGCATCAGTCAAAGTGGCGACACTCTACTTCATAGTTAGGAAATTTGGCATAGCATACACTTTAGGCAGCTAAATAAATTGTTTCTTCTGCGATGAACAACATACCTCTAGTGGTGCATCTATAGCCGAAGTTTCCTGACTGTTACTTAGTGTTGACAAAGATAGCATTGCCTTAGCACCTTCCATCTCAAGCCGATTGATCAATTCAAAAGAACACAATATCTTGTTGCTACCTGGGTTCAAGAGTGCCTGTGTCCAACCATAAGTTTCCTTACATTAAATTTTACCCTGGACTAGTAAAGGGAAAATAGGCAGTGCGACAAGGGAATCCTCTCCAACACCAGGACCACACCAACACCAGGACCTAATACACAACTTTGAGTTGCAATTTTATCAGAAATTGGTGTAGACTCTTCCTTGGGTTCCTGTGCAAGAGGAATAGCAGCTTGGTAAGACTGATGTAATAACTTTGAAGCTTTCTTATGACACCATTGAATATCACAGCACTCATGCCTTCTACAATCTCAAGACTGATGTTTTCCACCTAAGCAATTATAACATAACTTCCTTTTCTTAACAAAATATAGTCTATTGTAAGGGGACAACTTACAAAACTGACTACAATTATAAAGAGGGTGATTTCACTACATTACCAACATGTTACCTCAGAAATACCTTGGAGCATTGAGCCTTTCTTACTATTGTGCTTGGCCTGATCTGAAACCTTATCTAGTGTACTTACTGAAACACTAGCACCTTAATTCTTGTTACACAACGTTGACTTCCTTACCTTCAAGAGTATCAAATACTTGATTATTTGCCTCCTCTGAAACCTTATCCAGAAAGGCTACCAAACAAGAAATACTGGGATATCTACCACTATCAGCAAGCTTATCAACTGCAATCTTACACCATCTACCGTGAACATAGAATGGGAGCCTCTCAAGTAACTTCTTCATAATCCCCCTGGTGTCAACTTCATCTACTTTATTTAATGTTTCAAAAGTTTCCTTACAACTTCTCACATTATCAGCTAAATCCCTTAGACTTTCTTTATCTGAAGCTTTCAATATGGGCCCTTCAGTAATATTATTAACCTAGGACTCAGTTAGTTACTATTTATCACCAAATCTTTCTTTCAGAAGAGCAAGCCATGTAATAGCCTGCATTTGGTTTCATTATTGCACAACGTTCAATTATTTTCAGTGCTTTACCTGAACAATACTGAAACAACCTGTTTAACTTTGAAGCTGATTCCACTAATATACTTCGCACACAATGGTCAAGAGTTCTGATAATCATCCACTATTTCAAAAGATCCGCATCTAATCAAGGCACAAATGTTTTCACTTTTATAACTTTAGGGGAGACACTTATTACAGGCAGCATTGCCTTTCGTCTCCTGCACACACATTAAACAAAATATAGTGTTATGTTACACTATTACGAGATTATTATATTTTAATATATGGTACAATTACGTTAGTAAGTTATTCCATTTGTGTATAATCATTGATTACGTAACATATATGATTGTAGTTTACTCACTGTAACTTGCTAAATTATAGATTTACGGATTGTGCAGTTGTAAATATATGTTTATTGAATTTGTTTGTTACAATTCGGTGATAGGGATTGCGTTTCTGTTTGCAGTTGTAAGGAAGTGTCTGTGTTACAATTTGGTGATAGGGATTGAGTTGTTGTTTGCAGTTGTGTGGAAGTATCTTCTTGGAAACATCTACTGTGAACTGTCCTGTCTACTCTGTCTGTTATTAAATGAAGAAGAATTCGTTAAAAACTCTGCTTAGCTTTGCTGATGGCAGTAACATTAATATACATGGACACTTGGAGTGACCGAGGAGGGCAGTCAACATGAACTACATGCATGGCCTAGTTATCTGTTCGTTATTTAACTTCAATTTTCACCCGTCCTCATCTCTTTCTCTCTCGCTCTCGCTTTCTCTCTCTCTCTCTCTCTCTCTCTCTCTCTCTCTCTCTCTCTCTCTCTCTCTCTCTCTCTCTCTCTCTCTCTCTCTCTCTCTCTCTCTCTCTCTCTCTCTCTCTCTCTCTCTCTCTCTCTCTCTCTCTCTCTCTCACATACACACACACTTCCCAGAGCACTCCACTTAAGCAAACAATAGTCCATTGGAACATCACAACTTTTTCTGACCCACTTCTTTGTGAGTTGGTGTGAGCGAGCTACAGAGAATCCCTTTTATGTTGATCAATGCCACCATTTTTAGGGAAAGTGTGAGAGAGAGAGAGAGAGAGAAAGACACATATATATATATATATATATATATATATATATATATATATATATATATATATATACAGAGAGAGAGAGAGAGAGAGAGAGAGATCTGTAGCTAATATAGGATGTAATACGTAAAGTAATATTTTGCAATCGACTACTGTTATAATCATTGATGATTTGTTATTATATAATATACACATTTAGAGATAGTTATTCTACCATGATTATTTTACAAAAATTATTATTCTTTTCACTGTGCATTGTCTCTATCTAGACATATATTGCACATTACAAACTTTTGCTCTCTTGCGAACCATAGGCAAAAACAAATCAAATACAAATAAATAAGAATAAGAAGAAAAAACAAAGAAGATTATTTGTTCGTCTACACAGCTTTCTACTACAGGATTGCATAAACTTTAATCAAATAGCTTTGCTAATTAAAAACGCACTCACACATAAAATATTTTGTGCACGAGGAACAAACGTTCATATTATAATTATATAAAAATATAATTTCCACTGAAAATTTCCATCTTGGTAATATTAATTTATTTTCCATGTTATGTATATATTCGCACTCATTGTATTGTTAATAGTTTACTGGCATCGGCTATATATTACCAAACAATATTGCTAATATTTGTTGTAATATGCATCTTATTTATGTTTTCTTCCACACCATTCAAATGTTTCATATTTGAATGTATACCCTAACTACGTATTTCGTCAAAATGTCCAGTTTAATTACAACTCTACAATTTATCATCTCCATAACATGTAACTAATAAAATAAATTCAAAATTACTGTTTTATTCTTGTTGTGTTTTGGGAGTTATACTTGCCTCATATATAAGTATTATATATATTGGATAGATATATTACTTCTTCCTCTCTTGGTATTATATATATATATATATATATATATATATATATATATATATATATATATATATATACCGTATATATATACAGTATATATATACCGTATATATATATATATATACCGGTATATATATATATATATATATATATTTATTTTTTTAATTCTAAATGATATAACAAGTGTTTTACCTATATCAATTCACTCTCAAATATGTTCCTTCTTTAATCAAATGACCCCTCATAATGCTGAAGTTTCCCTAACTATGGTGACACTACAGATAAGCAAGGCGCGCAAATATCAAGGTGTAAAATATCTAAGGTTTTTGGTTATTATTATATGCCCCTCGACAGTGGTGCTACCCCTAGGACGCGCGCAGTATTCATTGCGTTCCTCTCTTTGTATCCATCGTCCTTGAGTACGCCTAAAATGTCCAGGTCTATGAATATCGTGAGTCACGGTGAGGCAGGAAAAGCGACAGGACATTTGCCTCAGATTGTATTTATCTGTAATTCCACAACCTTTATGATTTTAATCTATATAATTTCATGTTGATTAATGTTTATATATATTCTACAAACCCCTACCAAGCCAAACTGTTGGTGAACAGTAGTAAGGAATTATTATAATCCGTTTCATTTAAATTTTCATAAGGCAAAATACTTGTCACATTATGAGGTGTCAATAATTGCGCGGTCAACCCACAGTTTATATAATTTTACTATGCCTCCTAATTATCTCCATCAAACATAGGTTCCGGAGATTATGTGATCGTGGCTCTATTTCTATTTGTGAGCAGGATTTCTCAAACTAATGGATGGATTTAGATACATTTAATTTGTTCCATTGTATAACTGAGTAAGAAAGAGACAGCAGACAAAACTACCTGTACCAAAAGTCCCTTTAAAATGAATCAGTGATAAAAAAACAAATTATAGGTACTTTGATGTCAAAATGTCTTGACACACGGATCTTGAAGAAATTAATTTTGTAAGATGCAGGAAATAAAGGTTGTGGAATTACAGAAAAATACAATCTGAGGCAAATGTCCTGTCGCTTTTTACTGCCTCACCGTGACTCACGATATTCATAGACCTGGACATTTTAGGCGTACTCAAGGACGATGGATATAAAGAGAGGAACGCAATGAATACTGCGTGCGTCCTAGGGGTAGCACCACTATGAAATATCTACACTCTACTCAAACAATAAGATTAACCAGAGGCCTGCTAGACCTTCCTAGGGCTCACCATTGCCCTGTGCTAAACCTAGGCCGATTTGGCGGCTCTTCCAAAACACAACGAAAACAACATCATAGTGTAGGAAATTTAATTCCGCATCCAGCCATATATACAGTATATAGATATAGATATATATATATATATATATATATATATATATATATATATATATATACCCAAAGCATGCATCATTGAGGTGTTACAGTCGTCTGGAGTTGAAAATGTGGTGTGAAATTGGCAACGAGCGTCGTGTGTATTGGTCTGGTGGGGAGAGGAAATGGTGGAGGCAAGATGGGGGCCAGTAAAGGTCATTGGAAGCTCACAACATAAGCCCTGACAGTCACACTTCTTGTTGTTTTCATTTGGAGTATTTTGGTATATGTTTGACATCTCTTCTTTTGAGAGGAGCATCGGAGCCCATCAGTAAAGCCTCTTGAGAGGATTGTCACAGCCGCTAGGAGATCTGGTGGAACATAGAAATAAAAAAAAGTTATATGTGCCAAAAACACTGCCTACAACACTTTCCGTAGAACAAAGAATGAATAATAGAAGATTAGCTACCATACTCTTCGATGAAATGCCAAAAAAGTTACTAAATTTTAGTAATTATTTGGTGGAGGTTGTAGACACCAATCGAGTAGGTCAATACTCAAGGGAGGACTCGTAGGTATGTGATAAGGAGTTACTGGAACTCCTGTTTCATTTGTCTGGCTTTCCTTCCCTATTTATATTTGTGTCTCACCTACACAGAGTAATCCAGCTGTCTCTCACAGACTCCTCCTTCTCCTATTCACTTCAATCCACTAAACAAGCACACCATTCTTCTTTCTAATACACCTCCCCAACAAAATATTAAGTTTAAATTAGCAACTATCACTACATTTTTGGGGAGACACTTGTTGCAGGCAGTTTTGTTTTTGTCTCCTTCATACACATACAATTAAAGTTAACACGAGTATTGCAAATTTAAGCAAGTAAAACCCAAAGGAACTAAATGGATTTATTAGAAGTAAAAGGTGATAGCTTTTCTAGTCGGACCACTAACTAGCAACAATGGAGAACTTGTTAATGAAGAAGTCCAAATGAGTAATAGTCTCAATAACTTTTTTGCATCAGTCTTTACAGAAGAAGATTCTAATTCAATTCCACTTGCTACACCATATTGAATACACAATAAAGTCATTCTAAGTGATATCGTAATTACGGAAAGAGATGAATAAAACAGCATAAACAAACTAAAGTCTAATATAACCCCTGGATCCGATACTATTTCTAAAGAGTTTTGAAGGAATAAAGACACGAGATATTTAAACCATCAACACTTCTTTTTAATAATACAATGCAGAGTGGCATTGTACGCAATGAACGGGAATTAGCTAATGTAGCTCCTATTTTTTAAATGGGAAACGTATCACTACCTTGCAACTATATTCCAAATTAGCTTGACTTCAATCATATGAAAAAAGATCGAAACAATCAAAGATAAACTTGTAAACCATATAGAAGAAAAGTAAGTAATAACAGAATCTCAACATGGTTTCCAAAACAAGAGCTCATTTCTGACAAATCTCGGACCTTGTTCACAATATCTTAATTATGTATGACAAAAGTAAAGCCTTTGACAAAGTCCCCCACAAGTGTCTCTTGATAAAATTAAAAGCTCACTGCATAGAAGTGTATTTTCTACAATAGCTTGAGAATTGGCTTATTGGGCGTAAGCAACGAGTAGTAATGAATGGTAAAGCCTTGGCATGGAAACATTTCACAAGACTATGGTGTGCCCGAGAGATCAGTGCTCGGACCTGTTCTTTTCTTAATTCATATCAATGACATCGATGACAATCTTTCATGTACAGTTACTGACAAATGTTTGTGAGCTCTTGCGATGTTCTTTATGCAAATAATATCCATTTACATTGTTGCTCAGATCAAATAATTTATATATACATAAACACACAATGTAATTATTAATGTATAGCTTAGTAATCTGAACATATAACTAAATGGATATATTGTGCATACATACATTCTCAAGTAGTTGTCAGTAGCTGTAGAATTCCAAATTTAAAGACGATGGCAAAATAGCGAACATAGTATGTTCAACAGATCCAAAATTATTTAGAAAAACAAAATAGCAAATGGAGCCCAAACCTGCCAAATGAGTTACATACAATACTGATAAATGTAAAGTACTATATATAGGATACATGAATGCAAAATGAAACAACTCAATGAATGGTAATCAACTCCAGAACACTGATAAAGAAATAGACTTAGGGGTAACAATATCAAGTAATTTAAAATCCAGCCAACAATGTACTGAAATAATTAAGAAAGCAAACAAAAGTATTGGCTTCATTGGAATATCGTTTCAATACAAATCCGAGGATATTTTTTTCATTATTATAATTGTTTTGGTTATGACTTTTTAGTCTCGTTGGTTGTTGGCTAGAATTATAGTGTTTGTAATCGTTCCTCTTCTTTATCTTCTTCTTCTTGTTCGATTAAACACCCAGAAACTTATGGAATAGCTAGTACTATCGTTGAGTGTAATACTGTTCAAGCTTTCAAAACTCGAGTAGATAAATATCTGGCTCTTAACCCCCGATTAATTAATTTATTGTGTTTACAAACTAATAGCACTTCTTTATACTGTGGTTTCCTTTAGTTCTGTTTGTTACATAATTGGTAGTTTAGTCACAAGCATCCTCATAATGATCAATAGTTCTATTGTTGCTTGGTTTACTTTATACTCACAAAAAATAAGATAAGTAAACTGTATGCGGGATATTACGAAAACAAATTAATTATCATTATTATGGAATAGAAACAGGCAATTACAATTAGGTGATGAATCACACTCCCAGGCAATCACAAATACACATAGGGCGTGTTTTCGTTTTCAGTCGACGGCCAACTCAACCGATCGTCGCATAGGCTCCACAACTGATCAATCAGAAGGATTCCCCTCCTTGATTCTACAATCTCACGGGCCTCGTTTAACACCCCAAAATCGGGGCTGTATGTAACATCAACTACCTGCCAAGCGGGCATATTTTCGGAAAACGAGCTTCATTCCATGCTCTTTTTGATGCATAAACAAGAGCCAGAGCGTAATACAATTATGTATCCGTGAAAGGGCGATAATAGAGCTTTCCAATGACACCTGAATCATCCTTGTACGACCACGGGTTATCCTGTAGCGATCGCACAACCGGGGGTGAAATTACCCTAAATAAGGTTATTTTCCCAGTTTTTTCCTAATATCATGAGGCCTTGTATGTGTAAGAAGGTGGCGGTGGTCATAGAACCGGCCCAGTGGTGGTGCCGAGCAGTCAGACCCTGCCTATTGTCCTCCCAACGCATTATACTCTCTCTCAGAGCCCATAATGTGCTCAGAATGCCGCCCGTTATATGATGGGTACCGCGGGATTGTCCATTTATCTCTCGCCCGTCATATGATGGTAACCGATGTTTAAGGGTTAAACAATGAATCGAAGCAACTATCGAGAAGAGTGACTTTTGGTTAATGAAAATACCATATGAACTATTGGGGAAATTGTAGACTCTACTGGAGAGACTGTAGACATCTACTGGGGAGTTTGTAGACACCAGTCGAGCAGGATAATACCCAGGAGAGGCCTTTAGGGATATGGTAAGGAATTACTGGAACTCCTGATTCGTTTGTCAGGCTTCCCTCACTGCATCTGTTTGTGTCTCATCTACACAGATGAATCCAGCTAGCTCAAAACAAAAAAATGCTATCCATTTCATGACAGTTAACCCTTACTGTACCAGCGACGGTAGTTTGCCGTCAGTAAAGGAAGTCACTCGTCAGTACCAACGACGGAGGACTTCCGTCAGTAATATGCGGTCCTTGTAACTCCCCGTATCGAGCGGTACCTGGTACTATGACTTGTACACGCTGCTCTGAGACATTGGCAAAACTTCTCAGCTTGTATCTAAGCTCTCACAGGCTAGCTGGCTGGGATGAGAGGGTGCTCTCTCTTGACTCTGAAACCATTTTGGCCACAATGCCTGGTACTGGATGGTACATTTATAGTAATACCCTCTGGTATAGTAAGGGTTAACAAACACACCACATTCGTTTCCAATACACAACTTTGTTAAAAGAATAAAAAGTTCTTTGCTAGTTTCCAAGCCATAGGTGCATATTGTGTTTATGTGCACAACATAGGCAGAAGCGATATCACAGTGGATAGCGTCGTGGACTGCAGTCCAAAACGACCTCAGATTGAGTTCATGCCAAACGTCAGGGTTTTTTCTGAGGTGATCTGATCGTTCCTGTTGTTCTACAACATTGACCCACTGAGCAAAGGGGACGGCTCTTTCACAGGGGACAAAAAGGAAATGAGCGAACTCTTAAGCAGCCAGTATGAAATGGCATTCAGTGAGCCTAATGAAACAAAAGTCATCAGAGACCAAAATATATTTTTCATGGAAACCTCCCCCACGGAAACCCCCCAGATGCTGGATATTGATTTCGGTCCAAAAGACATAGAAGAGGCCATTTCCAACATGCCATCCCACTTGGCACCAGGCCCGGACTCATGGAATTCGATGAAGAAATGTAAGGAAAACCTCTCAAAACCCCTGGCTAGGATGTGGAGAAGGAGTCTAGACACTGGTGACATACCAGATAGCTTAAAAAACGCAATAATTGCCCCACTGCATAAAGGAGGGAGTAAAGCACTACCAAAAAACTACCGCCCGGTAGCTCTAACCTCTCACATCATTAAAGTTTTCGAGCGAGTCCTGCGAAGCAAAATTTCAACATTCATGGAGGCAAATGAACTACACAACACTGGTCAACATGGGTTCAGAGCGGGAAGATCATGTCTCTCATAACTTTTGGAACACTATGACAAAATTCTTAAAGCGCTAGAAGAAAAGAAAAACGTGGATGTCATTTACACCGATTTTGATAAGGCATTTGATAAATGTGACCATGGTATAATAGCCCACAAACTGAAAGCAAAAGGTATAACTGGGAAAATCGGACGGTGGATATACAATTTCCTCGTAAACCGAAAACAATCAGTAGCAGTAAACCAAGTCACATCTGAGCCTTCGGATGTCAAAAGCTCAGTGCCCCAAGGAACAGTGCTAGCGCCCCTTCTGTTCCTCATACTAATTTGCGACATAGATACCAACACCAGACACAGTACGGTGTCGTCTTTTGCTGATGACACAAAATTAAGCAAGATAGTAAACACACAAGAGGACACTGGCCGACTGCAGGAAGACATGAATGTAGTGTTCTAGTGGACCAGGGAAAACAACATGCAATTCAATGAAGAAAAATTCCAATTAATACGGTACAGAGATAATAAGGGTGTTAAAGAAATTACAAATTACTTAACAGAATCTAACCACATAATAGAACGGAAAGACAGTGTGAAAGACCTTGGGGTATTAATGTCTGAAAATATAGATTTCAAAGTACATAACCAGGTCAAAGTGGCGGCTGCGAAACGACTAACGGGTTGAATTCTGCGTACTTTTAAAACACGCGGTGAATTACCTATGATAACGCTCTTCAAATCTCTAGTGCTACCGCGGCTTGAATACTGTAGCGTATTAACATCCCCACACAAAGCAGGTGAAATAAATGACGTAGAGAGTGTACAAAGAAATTTCACTTCACATATAAGTTCGATAAAACAGCTACACTATTGGGAGCGTTTAAGAGCACTGAATCTGTACTCACTGGAACGTAGAAGAGAACATTACCTAATAATATACACGTGGAAAATCGCAGAGGGTTTAGTACCAAATCTACATACTCCGATAGTCATGAAATTCAGTGATAGGAGAGGCTGGGAATGCGAAATCCCCTGGATGAATAACAGGGGTGCTATGGGCTCTCTGCGAGAGGGCTGGTTATCACACAGAGGCCCACGTCTCTTCAACAAACTCCCACGACGAGTAAGAGACATGAGGGACATCTCGTTAGACAACTTCAAGAGAGCCCTAGATGTCGAACTGCAAAAAGTGCCAGACGAGCCCATCCTCGCAAGGGAGCGAGCTGTCGCTTCAAACAGTCTACTGCACCAAATCACCACCCATAACGAGGGGCGTCGCGCTCCTTGGTGCCGCTAGAAGAGTGGCGAACACATCAAAAGGTATCAAAAGGTATCCTAGCTACACCGACACGTCAAGAAAATACCCCCCATATCGTCACAAATTCATAGGATAGACTCAGGGGTCGGCAACCTTTTGACCATGATGTGCCAATATTATACTAATGCCAATTTATTTACTACCCTGCGGGGCAGGTTCGAAATTTTAAAACTTTGCAATATGAAATATTAATCACTACACCGATCCCAATTACAGTAGTAGGCTATACACATCATTGTAATTAAAGTAAAAGACTTTACACATACAGAATGTAAATATGCACATATTATTGTAGTAATAAACAAATAATTTATAGTTATGATAATATAGAAAACCGTAAAAATAATAATCAGGCTACACTAAAATGTGTATACACTTACCATATTAATGTGATCCTTGCCCTTGCTTCCCTTTGAAGAGAGTTGATATTTGTGGTGAATATTTGGATACCTTGAGCTTCACACAATGTTCAGAATGATCTGTTGCAAGCTTGCTGCGGTGGGGGTTAAGGATGTGCTTCATGTGGGAAAATGTCTGTTCACACTGATATGTAGATCCAAAGGCTGATAGCAATGCAAAAGCTACTTTTTTCATGCAGTTGAATTTATCAGGCAGTGCTCTCCAACAGCTGAGATTGGAGGCTCCATGATCATTCACAGTAGTTTCCAGTGTTTCTCGAAGATCCTTGAATTTTGAGGACCATAGTGAGGAGGCCTGAAAGTCGATTAACTGCAATTCCAACTCCTCAGTTTCCATCCACTCGATGAGAGACATGTCCAAGTCACTGTATTGAAAGTTGTCTGGTCTGATCAAAAATGAAAACACTGGGCCAATGTGTCGGAAATCTTGAAATCTGACTGAGAACTCCGACTCATAAAATGTCTCGGCGTGCCATACACAAGCACCATTAGTGCCAAGCCTGGCACTCGTGCCTAAGGTTGCTGACCCCTGGCCGATAGAGGATGCCCGACCATATTCGAAGATGCTGTGAGCGAACGTATAGCTACTCTCTTTTCAAGTGACGTATATAAATATGGTGTCGTCATCTAGTGTGGCAGGAAGGAAGCAACCAACACCTTGAATAGAGAATTGCAAAATGTGTACAATTGGTTATTAGCTAACAAGTTATCACTCAATGTAAGTAAAACACATTTCATTATTTTTGCTGGTAGGAAATGTATTAACAATATGGTGAACATCACGATAGGTAACTCCTTTATTGGAAGATGTATTTAAAACAAAATGTTTGGGTGTACAGTATACATTGACAGTAAGCTAAGCTGGAAACCCCAAGTACAATATGTTCACGGTAAGCTTTCTAAATATATTGGGATAATTAATAAAATAAAACCTAATGTATCAAAAGAAGCACTTGTAATATTATACTACAGTCTCTTGTATCCATATCTACAATATTGCAATGTAACCTGGGGATGTGCGCAAATGTCCTTTATTAACCCATAACTGTCGGGGCGCAACATAAGTCGAGTATAATAAATCTGGACTATCTGGCGGCGCTCGACATAGGTCGTGTGGCAATTTCAGCCCGTAATGTTGCTGAGAGAGAGAGACAAGTGGTGCCAGGAGAGTAGCGAGCGTATGACTGCTCCAGACCACCGCGGCGAACCTACTGACACGAATCCCACCTCCTCCCTCCCTCTCTCACTCGCTATATACGGAATTGTATGGAGAAAGTGCCGAATTACATGCTTTTTGCACTCGCGTTGCACGGTTGTTGCAAGAAAACTAGCCATCATAAAAGGATTGTTATGGTGTCATTGGAAAGCTCTGTTTATGCCCTTTCAGGGATAGATACTTGTTTTACGCTCTGGGTCTTATTTAGGCATGAAACTGATCACGTAAACAGCCCTATTTTGGGTAAAAACACCCCGCTGGGCGGTACATATAAATAAACCGCCTAGGCCGCTCGTAAGGTGTTAAACCGATAGTATTAATTCAGAAAAAAAAAATAAGAATAGTATCGAATGTGAATTACCGTGACCATACTGATCCTCTCTTTGGAAATCTTGGTATTCTTAAAATAAGTGATATTTACACAATAGAGTCTGTAAATTGTGTGTATGACCAACTCAATAGTAACTCTATAATAACCTTTGAAGCTGCATCATACGTTCACAACCGAGACACCAGAAATAGGTTGTTATTAAGACCACCTGAGCCTAAAACGGAATTGGACAAAAGGTTCCTCTCATACTCAGGATGTATTAACTGGAATACATTACCTGAGGATATCAAAACTGCGACTAACATAATTACTTTTAAAATTAAGACTAAGAAACTACTACTTGGTTATTATTGATCTGATAAGTCATCATTCAAAAACAATATTTATTATTTTATTAACTTAATGTGTAACATATTATTCTAGCCAGATATATACCTCTATACATCGATTAATACTTTCTTGGAGCCCGTCAAAAATAACTTAATTTAATGGGCTCGGCCATGTAATATACTATCTTATATAACTTATATATGTAATATGTTTTTGGCTAATAAAAAACCTTTGACCTGACTTGACTTGACTTGACTTGAAGCTCCACTGTGGCCATCTCATCTAGTGTGAAACATGAAGCACCCAACATCTCGAAACTTCAATCAATAATCTCGGGGGCTCGTATGAGTTACAGGCTACTGAACAGTCCCGAGGTTGAGACATAGAAAAAAGATAAACAAGAAACTCACTTGCTCTTTTGATCCCGATTTTGACTCTTCTGAATACTCAACTTTATGGCTCAAACTTCCCTGTCACTCTCACACTAATTATTTCTGTGCTGTCTATCTATTGCATAAATGTACTGAATTTATTCATTTCTTTGACTATCTAAACTCTAAAGTGGAACACAACCTATCAACCTCCCCTTTCTCTGAAATCTCCATCTTAATAAATTTCAATGTTTACCACCACCAATGGTTCTCCCCTCAATTAATTGACCAACCTGGTGAACTAGGCTACATTTATCCTATCCTAAATGACCTAGAGCAGTTAGGACAGCACATTACTTGTATTCCTGACCACTATGGAGATCAGTCTAACATCCATGACTTATTTCTAACCTCTAATATTTCTGCTTGCCCTGTAAATGTTTTCCCTCTGTTAACCCTATGGCTGCGGGCTTATTTTCGCTATTTAGTGCATATTCAGGCACTCCTGAATGATAAATCAAGTATCTGCATTAAATTAACTGTATTCTGCCGAAAACTAGGCGAATATAGCTTCAAAATGACACCAGAACGAGCTTTGTATATGGCGGGGTTCACCCGCAGCGTTGCCATAGACATTCGGGAAAACTCGCTAATTATTAGCTCTCGCTAGCTCGGCAACACTGTCCAGACAGCTGCATGAGACCACAGTCTACCTCAGTGAGCTGCTGGCTGCCCCGAGGGTCGGACGGAGGTCCCTCACGCTCCCGCCCACTGACACTTGATTTCTATGGCTTTTACAGGCTTTTAAAGCCTAGAAATTGCTCTAAATTGCCTATGCGTTCTGAAATGTCACCCGCAATCAATGGGTTAAGCTCCTCTGATTATAATCTTATCTCTGTTACCTGTCCTATCTCTCCAGTACGACCATCCAATCCTCCCAGCTAGCGCCACTTGTGTATCTTGGGCACTGCCGACTAGATGGCTCTTGGGCAGCATTTTTTTGCTTCCGTGGCCAGAGACCCTCCAAGTGCGCTGAGCGCATTACTAAGGTGTTAATCACAGGCATGGAGGCATACATTACATATTCTTTCGCTCAGTCTAACGCAAACAAATAATGGTTTACTCACGCTTGTTCTACTGCTGTCTGCAATAAGGAGGAAGCATTCGAACGGTACCATTGCTTTCGAACTCAAAGATTTCGTACGTTCTGTGTTTTTGCCTGGAATCAAGCAATATCTGTTCTTCGACGCGCCAAAAGCTCTGTCTTCATTAAAAAATGCTCAGAAATTTCTGGATAGATTCTAGCTCTTCCCAAGCTTTCTGACATCTTGCTAAAAACCTCTCCAATGACTTTACTTACGGCACCACCGCCGCGTCTTCCTCTGTCAAAGCTGAACTCTTTGCTCAAACTTTCGCTAAAAACTCCACCTTGGATGGCTCCAGTGCCATTCCTCCGTCTCCAGCCCTCTCTCTCTAACTTATGCTTAATATCATAATCTCTTCTAAGGATATACTTTCTGCACTCTATGCCCTTAATACTAAGAAGGCGTACGAACCATATTGCGTTCCTCCTGTTGTACTCAAAAATTGTTCTTCTGTGCTGACTCCCTGCTTAGGCAAACTCTTTTAACTCTGTCTTTCATCTAATGTCCTTTCTTATTACTGAAAGTTTGCTCTAATTCCATCTGTTCCAAAAGAAGAGTCACCATTCTCAACCTCCAACTATTGTCCAAGTTCTCTAATCTCTTGCATCTCCAAAGTTTACGAAACTATTTCTTCTTAATCTATCTTTCTTATGCATTTTGTCTTCTCATAATCTACTTTCAGATCGCCAGCATGGATTTCTTAAGGACTGCTCTACTGGTGATATTCTTTATCGTTATATTAACTCTTTGTCATTCTCCTTTCATGACTTCAGTGAGACCTTTTCTATTGCGCTAGTCATATCAAAAGCATTTGATAGAGTCTGGCACAAATCTCTAATTTCTGAACTACCCTCCTTCAGTTTCTATCACTCCATCTGTGCCTTTTCTTTAATTTCCTTTCAGGCCGTTACATAGCTGCAGTTGTGGACGGCCATCACTCACTGCCTCAACTTTCAACTACAGTGTTCCTCAGCGTTATGTTTTGTTTCCCGTTCACTTTTTAATATTAATTAATGATCTTCTCAGCTGTATCTTTAATCTTATCCACTCCTATGCAGACGACTCTACCTTACATTATTCAACTAGTTTCCCACAACAACCCACCATGCAATCACTCCAGAACTCATGCGATGAAACCATAATACGCCTTTCTTCTAATCTTTCGATAATTTTCGATTGGGGCAGAGAAAGTCTTGTTACTTGCAATGCTTCCAAAACCTAACTTCTCTATATTTCTGTCACCATCTTCCACACAACTATCTCTTATTCTTCAACAATACACGAATCAACCCTTCATCTTCTCTCAATAATGTTGATGTTTATTTTTTACCTGACCTTTCTTGGAAGGATCATAATACCACTCCTGCCAAAACAGCTTCCCATAACTTAGGTGTGCTCAACCGTTTCTGTGGGTCCTTTAACCCTGTACAGCTTCTTGTTCTGTATATGAGGACAGTGCACCCATATATCGAGTATTGTTCGCATGTGTGGGGAGGTTCCACCCATACCACATTTCTCGAACAGTCAAAAACAATTTTTCACATCAACGCACTTCCTCCTACTAACTCATTACAATATATCTCTACACGGCCTAATATTGCATCTCTCTCTCTTCTACCACTATTACAATTATAAGTTTTCTTCAGAGCTTTATCAGTGTATACCTCCTCTCTTATGGAGTGTGACGGTCACATGCCTTTCAACACACTCCCACCCCTATTCTGTCCAGCTGTCTAACCCTATAGTGAACCGATTTTCCCAGTCTTTTTTCTACTCAACATATAAGGTTTGGAACTCTCTCCCTCAATCTCTTTCCCTCATCCTATGACTTAAAACTGCTTCAATCTTCGTGTCTCCAGTCACTCTGACTCCAACGTACCTTGAATTTGACTCTGTCACTCTTTCAACTTTGGGGGGAGACATTTGTTACAGGTAGTTTTACTTTTTGTCTCCTTCACACACATACAGAATAAGAAAACACAAACACACATACTCATACGCGAGTGGACGCACGATGTAACTCTTTCACACACACACACACACACACACACACACACACACACACACACACACACACACACACACACACACACACACACACACACACACACACACATTCTTTCACACACACACACACACACACACACACACACACACACACACATTCCTTCCTCCAGTGTCAGTTCGGGCCTACTAATGAATTGGTCTTGTTTGCTGGGGCCGCTTCCGGACACACTGTGGTACTGAGGGCAGGAAGAAAGGGAAGGGAGAATGTGGAGAAGAGAAGAGCACAGAAAAAAAAGGCAACACAAATATATATAAAAGAGATGGAGGGATAATAGAAAGTAGAGAAGTAAATAATAGGGAGAGGGAGGAGGGTCGAGACCAGGAGAAATAGGGGGTGGAAAGGAAAGAGGAAGAGGAATACTATAAGAGTGAAGAGGGGACAAATGGAGATAGAATAAAAGGGAAAAGAATAACTGGAGTTTCATTTGAAGGTCTACTAATGAATTGGTCTTATATGTTGCCTGCCAACTTTACATCAGTGCTGAGGAAATGGAAAAAGAAGGAGGTAGACATCATTCAGTAGACAAAACTAGAATACACCAGATGAATAAAGATGAGGCAAAATTAAATAAGGAAAAGTACAGATAGGCAGACATGAAAGAGTAACACTAGAATTTGTTGGAAATGAGAACAGAAAGAGAAGAAAAGGATTATGAATAGGAGTGTTTCAGGTCTTACCCTACTAACGAAATGGGCTTGTTTATTTGGTGCCATGTCCCACTAGTGCTGATGGAATGTAGCAGAGAGGTCTGAAGAAGAAAATGATAGCGTAGAATAAAATGGGAGAGACAACAGAAGCGAGGGGAAGAAGCAAAGATATGCGATAATGGAGGAGAAAAGAACATTGAATAGAGAGGGAGAAGTGGGAAGGGCAAAGAAGAGAGAGGGTGAGAGGTCGAAGGAGGTGAACATACATTATAATAAAGCAGAAGAGCGTGGAGACACGGACAGAAGGAAAGAGGAAGAGGAGAAAACATAAGTTCAAGCCCATACGAAAAATTAATCTTGTTTGCTGGCTGCCGTCTCGACACCCGCGGGCGTTGAATAGATGGTGAAAGGACGAATTGGAGTAGAAGAAAAACAAGACAAGTTGAGGACAATAGAAGAGGAGAGAGGAGATAGTACAAGTTGATGAAAGTGGGGGTAAAGAAGATAAGAAAACATTAGAGTAGAAGAAAAGACAAGACAAATTGAGGAAAATAAAAGAGGCGAGAGGAGATAGTAGAAGTTGATGAAAGTGGGTGTAAAGATGATAAGAAAAACAGACAAATAATAACAGAGAAAGAGGGAAGGGTACGGGATAGAAGAGAAGAGAGGGTGATGCGAAAAAAAGAAGGAGGGTAAACAAGAGTAAACGTGAAGCAGGACACAGTGAAGAAAGGAAGAGACAGCTAAATAATACAGATAAATAAAGAATAAAGTGTCCGCTAGGGCTAACTAACGAATTGGTATTCTTTCCTGTGAGCAACGTTTGGGAATGGACACATTGGAACAAAGTGAAGAAGAAAAGAAGAAAACAAAGAGGAAGGGAGAAAAAAACCATAATGAAACAGGTGAGAGACGAAAAAATAAGTAGAAATGGGAAAGAGAAGAAGGGGGGTGAGGGAAACGAATGAAGGAGGGTGGAAGGTAGGAGGAAGATAAATAGAATGAGATAAAAGGTAAAAGCAAAGGAAAGAAAGAGACAGAGAGTGTCAGTTCAGCCCTACTAATGAATTAGTCTTGCTTGCTGGCTTCCTCATCCGGATCCGGGAGTGTTGAGGAATGGAGAAAGGATGAATGGGGGAGAAGAGGAAACGAGAATATGAAAATGGAAGAAAATATAAGAGAAATGAGGAGACAGAGGAAGCTAAAGAATGCAGACAGGGAGGAAGCTAAAGAATGCAGAGAGACCGAGAGAGAGAGAGAGAGAGAGAGAGAGAGAGAGAGAGAGCGAGAGAGAGAGAGGAAGCGAAAGAATGCAGAGAGAGAGAGGAAGAGAAATAATGCAGAGAGAGAGGAAACGAAAGAATGTAGAGAGAGAGAGAGAGGAAGTGAAAGAATGGAGAGAGAGGAAGATAAGAGAAAGTGGGGAAATTAAAGTAATTGAAGAAAGGAGGGTAGGGAGAGATTGTAGAGATTGTAGGCACCAATCGAGCAGAGCAATACCCAGGGGAGGCCACACACGCATACTATGATAAGGAGTAACTAGAACTCCTGTTTCATTTGCTTGGCTTCCCCTACTATTTCTATTTGGGCCTCACCTACACAGAGAGTAATCCAGTTAACTCTCACAAACACCTCCTCCCTCTATTCATATCACTTAACAAACACACCCCACTTTTTTCCAACACACCTAAATTCCCTCTAGCTTACATTGATATTGGCACTCTATCACTCCTTCAACCTTGGGGGGGGGGGGGATTTTAACTGGCAGCTATGTCTTATGTCTACTCCATGCACATTGAAGAACATAAGAAAGGAGTTTGTATGGAATAATGAGGATTAATTAAAGCGTGAGTTGAGACTTACAAGGTTGAAAAAAGGAGATATTGAGAGTGTAAACATATAGCGTGTCAGTGGGAGCCTACTAATGAATTGGTCTTGTTTACTGAGTGCTGCCTCCGGACCCACTGGAGCTGAGAGTATAGTTGGTCGAAAGGAAGACAGAGGGAGAGGGTGTGAGAGAAGGCGAGAGTGCGGAGAGGAGAGGGAGTGGAAGAAAGGGACACAGAGAGAGGGAGAAAGATAAGGTAAGGTAAGAGTGTCAGTTTTGAACCTACTAATGAATAGGTCTTGTTTGCTGGATACTGCATCCGTATCTGCGAATACTGAGGGCATAGATCAAGGAAGAATGAAGGGAACAGAAAATACGAAAATATAGAAAATAAAGACAAATTAGATAAGAAGAGATAATTGAATGGAAAAGAGATAAGGAGGATGAGAAGAAATGAAAAAAGGAGAGAATGGGATAAATGAGGCAAGAAGGGTAAGGCGGGGTGAGAGCGGAGATGGGAAGAGACTACGAAAGTAAAGACAAAGAAGTGTCCGTTTGAACCTATTAATGGATTGGTCTTGTTTTGAGGGAAGTGAGCAAAAGAGAGAAGACATTTATTGTAAGAACAATGGGAGACCTAAAAGAGAAGATATGAGAGAGAATGAAATGGCGCAGAAGGAAGAGAAGTGAGAATGGAAGATAGAAGGTATAATTAGCGTTAGTTAGAGAATATTAATGGAACCCACCTCGCTTGTTTTTCTCTTTTTCTCCCTCTCTCTTTGGCTTGTATCCATTCGGCCCCCTTCAGCCTACTGTTTTAAGAAGTTTACCCCCATCCAGGTGTCAATATTTTCCTGGCGAGCGGTAGCAAGCCAGCATATATTATATATATTTGTTTTGACAGTAAGCTAAATTTGTAATTTTTTCAATAGAAAAATGTCTCCGGCGAAGCCGGATTTCTCCATACAATGCTGGCTCGCTATCGCTCGCCAGGAAGAAATTGACACCTGGATGGGGATAAACGTCTTAAAACAGATGGCTGAATGGGGCCGAATGGATACAAGCCAGGGAAAGAGAGAATAGGAGAGAAAGATAAAAAGAGCCAGTGACTCCCCTTAATACATTGCTCTGGTTTACTGAGTGCTGTGTCCAGAACCACTGGTGCCCAGGTAATAGGAAGTCGATGCATACTGTATATAGTGTTAAGCTTTAGGTAGTCAACCTTATAATTTTTTATGTTTTCGTAAGCTTCCTCTTTGACACTAACACACATTGAATATATGTATGTATGTATGTATCTATTTATGTATATATTTATTTATTGATACGTATATTTAGAGAGAGAGCTAGAGATGAGAAGGAAGTGGGACTAGCCCGCTGCAGTAAGTATAACACTGTAAAGTTTTGGCCTACTGATTAACCCGGGGCCTCCCAGAGTTGGCTCTTAGCCAATGAACAAAATGTCCATATTAATCCTAACTAGGCTCTACGTCGGTTATCAGCCAAGGCAGCTTAAATTGCGCGCGAAAGGTTGAAACCGCTCTGGTTGTGCAAATTAGCGGAGACCTTGCTAAACTCATTGGAAACACTTCGTGGAAGGCATTGGAATGCGGGAGATGTTTGTGTAGGAGTGTCCGTGATTCCTTTTTCCCTACTACGGCACTTCTTTCAGCTCTACTCTACTTATGCCTACAGTAACGACTCTCCTTTATCTACTCAATTCTTTCGATTCTTCACTTAAATTGTATTAATCGTTTCCCGTTCACATCCCCTTATCTCCATACCCCCTTCATATGTGTATCCCTTGTCATAGCCACTATCCATTTGTAGGCCCTTTGAAGTACTTTTCCCTTTCCCACTCTCCTAATGAATACAACAGGGCTCAATTTTCTATTCAATTTTCCCTGTTTCCTTTTAGTTTCCATTGCATCTTCCCCTTTCCCCCACATCCACTTCCAGTACGTCTTCCTTCCCATTGCCAGTCTCCTTTGTACTGTGTAGTCTCCCTCTCCCATCACCCTCCGTCGTAGTCCCCTCTCTTCCACCACTCACCCTAGTTTTTGTAGCCCCTCTCCCACCATACTCTCGTATAGTCCTCAATCTCCCTTTGTCATCGTAGCCAGCTCTCCCCCACCACTTCTTCTTGGTCGTTATAGCCCCACTCCCACCACTCTCTTACAGTACCCCCTTTCTCCTTTTCCCTGGTCCCTGTAGCCCCCTCTCCCTCACCACTTTCCCTTGTTGGTTGTAGTCCCTCTCCCACCACGCTCCCTTACCCTCCGTAGCCCCACCTCTTTCCTTCCCAACACATCTCCCTTTCAATTGCCACTCCACAGTACTCTCCCTTGTCCCTCGTCAGCCCCCTCTTCCTTGCCCCCCATAGCCCCACTCTCCAACCACTACTACTCTCTCCAACAACCTTTTAGAGGCCCGTCATTCTAGGGGGGATGGGGGGGGTAGAAAGAAGATATTTAGACCAAGGGGGGGGGGGGGGGGGGAGGGGCCTTGGATCCTTACGATGACAGCGTCTTGGGTCATTAGACACTCGCGAAACTTGCCTCTTATATCCTCTCAACCGCAAGCTCTTACTATTTTGGTTCTTTATTCATCGCATGTTTTTTGTATCACTTTTTTGCTGGCTATCAATCTCATGTTGTCTCACTTTGTCTTTTTACCTATGCATGTGCTTTGGTCTTCTTTGTTGGTTACTATATTTTTGATAACTTTTGTTTTTCTATTGTGGTTTATTTATCCTGTATGCATTACCACCTTTGCTGCCTACTTATTGTTGATTTTTTAAATAAAATCTTATGGAGCAAGTTTTGCATGGCACCCTTCCTCGATATCATCTTATTTCATGTCTACTCATTCGACTACTTGTCTATCCACAGTTAATCCTAATATTCCCAAGCTGTATTTTCCATCATTAGTTGTCATTGATATATGATTTGCTCATTCTTTAACAAACATAACATTTTGCGTTGTTTTTTTCATAACTTTTAATTATCAGTATCATGCCTCTTCCATATTAAATATTTTCACTTTGTTTACTGTATAACTACATATAAATCTAGCATATTTTTCCCCCATATTTTGCCTACTGTAGGTTTGCGTACATTTGGTAAATGTTTGTATTGGCTTCTCATCCATACGCCATAGCGAGTTAATATCTACTCTTACTACTCCAAGTCTACCCTAGATCCACTCCCAATAAAGTTCTTTTCCGCCTTTGCCTGTTCGATCAGTAAGTAAGATATTAAAGGTTTGCCCCGGAGACAAACGTGAAGACATGCCAATCCATCTCCACTATCGGATACCTATAATATCGGCCTAGTTAAAGGGGTTATCATGATCGCTCGGGTTTCCTGCGGGATTTAGTATGCGTAATTTTTTGTCTTCGGGATTTTGGAGTGCAGGCAATCGCAGAACAGCCCGGAAGCTAACATTGACTGTGTCTTGATGTATTGTGAGCTTTTTTAAACGGTATATGTTATTGCTATGTTGATATTGATGTGTGATATATATATTGATACATTGGTATATAGTGTTTAGTTCATTGATGTATTTTTAGTCTATTGTATAATATAGCGTCCATGTCATCTCGACTGTTGATCACAATATCCTTTCTTGTATTAGTATTACTTAACATAACTAAATATATAAACATTGATTAACATAACTGATTAGACCTTGCCCTAGTGTTTTTCAATATATTCTAACTACGCCTATAAGTTTGAATTTTAAGAAAAAAAATAATTAGAATAACAAATTGCTTGAAATTAATTTGAATAATATACAGTATACAGTTACGTCGTGTTGTAATTGAGTGAGGCTAGACATCTATCTATCTATCTATATGCTCAGGCCCAAACCCCACTTTTCCTATTTTTACTTTTTACTTTTATTTCATTCATTTTTTTGTTTTGGTGTTTTTGGGGTTTTTTTTGGGGGGAGGGTCTAGACATCTAACATAATGTATTCCATTGCAATAACTGTAGCTCATAATATACCGTATAATATTATTGTCTCTTCGGTAAAGAGGAACAAGATTCCAAGGAAATCGATAATGCCACTCAAGATCCCGAGAGAATTCGGCTTAACGGGGGGGGGGGGGGTCACCGGCTTTTATTATCTTTCTCTCCTTTTCTCGCATTCCCTGGCTTGTAACCATTCGGCCCCATTCAACCAACTGGAGCAAAAAATATGAGTAAAACAGGTTTTTCGCGAATATTTCACGGCCGGAGGCCGATGGCAAGAAATTACGATGACGAGCAGTCAGTCTGCATCGTCCTACGACTGGGAAAGGGTGTGAGCTGCCGCTCTCTCTCCTTCCCTTTCCTGTACCAACCTGCCCGGTCACCATATGGGGTCCATAATCCCAAATGTGTACTACAAATTTCCCCTTCGTATCAAACTTGTTTTTAGCCCCAGAGTTCTTCCTTGTTGTCACTCAAGACCCTCAGCCATCCCCTCCACAGCCCAGCAACCAAATTAATCCAGCTTATGTAATTATATGAGATATGCCTCACTTGTTTTGACCCTTTTTTTCACTACTTTTTTTTTTTTTTTTTTTTTTAAAGAGTTAATATTTACAGCAATGTAATTTGCTCTCAACATAATATTAAGCATTAATTGTAGTTTCTACTGGTAACAAGAAATTTAAAATCCATCAATTAGTTTTCGGGTGAGAGCCGTTTAAAGTGCCGGTAACCATATGGGGCCACATTGCTAATTTCGCCACACTTCTGGAACATTACCTGAGCAGGGTTAAGACGTTTATCCCTATCCAGGTGTTGATTTCTTCTTGGCGAGCGATAGCGAGCCAGCATTGTATGGAGAAATCCGGCTTCGCCGGAGAAATTTTTCTATCGAAAAATTTACAAATTTAGCTTGCTGTCAAAACAAAAAATATATATGCTGGCTCGCTACCGCTCGCCAGGAAAATATTGACACCTGGATGGGGTAAACGTCTTAAAACAGTAGGCTGAATGGGGCCGAATGGATAAAAGCCTAAGAGAGAGGGAGAGAAAGAGAAAAAAAAGCGAGGTGGGCTGGATAATTCATTCTGAGGACATCCCTGAGGAGGACCTGGACGAAAACAGAACTATCAAGGAAAGTTCCGTTGTCTTGGGCCTAATTCCAACACTCCGGTGACAAATGAGGCCCTGGAGAGTAGGCCAATAATTACAAAGGCAGAGGCGTGAAGGAAAACGGGGATGGGGTCGCCGTCAACACCGTCTGTTTTCCTGTGTTCTCTTTTATATGCTTCACTGTATCGTGTGTATATATTGTGTCTATTTTCAGAGTATTCACACGCAGTATTTTATATCAACCACCTCACCTATGAGGCGATCGTGAAGAAAGACGTAAATAGGGTCGCCGTCAACAATACTATTTTCTGTTTTTTTTGTTATGTTTTGGATTTTGTTTGTCAATGATAACCTCTTCATTGAGACTTAATATATTTGTCTCGTTTGGTTTTTATTTGTAGCGTATCAGTACAGTATTTGATATATTCCTTCTGTAATGTTGCAATTGGCTATTATTCATTAAACTTATTTTAATTTAATCTCTACCACATGACTCTTTAAGCGATTCGCCACAGTTAGGCCAACAACAATGTTTGTATATTTTACGCAGTCTCTCACCAACGCTCTCCCACAAGACTAAATGTCCTGTATCCTACCGGCCCTAACCTTCTTCTTCTTCTTCCTCTGCATCATCATTATTTTCTTCTTCGTCTTCCTCCTCTTCTTCATCATCATCTTCTTCTTCAATACTATGGATGTTGTCCTTTAGTTCCTCACACTTAATACTGTGTTTCTCTCAGGTCCTCCTATATCGTCCACTATCTTCCCGACTGCCCTCGTTCCCTCAGCTCCACATTTGTCTTTGATTTGTTCGATGTATTTGTCTTTTCATTGTGTTCCATTTGTTTTACTCCTGCCTGTCTTCTTGGTTTATTTTTATTTATTACAGAAAGGAAAATAATTCGTTCATATATATTCCGGAAGTCAAGTGCGGTGCTTAAAGTTACATTATCACGGGTACAATTAGCTTTGCAGGCAATCAGTTTAACCCTTCTTTGGCGGCGCCCGGCTATAGGCGAGAGAAATAAATGTGGGCTATGTGGCGGGGCCCGGCTATAGTCGCATGCAATTTTGAGTACGTAATTTGTTCCGAGAGAGAGCAGAGCGGTGGGAGGAGCGTAGGTTACCTCATGACCGCTCGCCATGGTGGCCGTGGAGCTATTGAGATGTACTCCGCCCTACTCCACCCTCCCTCACTCCCTACACACGTAATAATGTAAGGAAATGACCGTATTTTACCGATTTTGCCCTTCGGTTGCACGATCGTTGCAAGACAATCAGTGATTGTAGAAGGATGGTTCTGGTGTCATTGGAAAGCTCATTTATCGCCCTTTCAGGGATACATACTTGTATTATGCTCTGGCTCTTGTTTTTGCATGAAAACGAGCACGGAAACAAGCTCATTTACGGTAAAAACTACAGCTGGGCGGCACAGTCAAATATACTCCACCACCCGCTCTTTGAGTGTTAACCCACTCACATCCTTATGATGCAGAGGTTGCCAGATTAGCAATAATAAATAGATTACTCCCACTCTTATAATTACCTCTCCAAAATTAGTTTTCTACCCACAGCTAACTCAAAGACAACTGCAGAGGTTGAAGTAAATAAACTAAAGGTTTATAAATACCTCGGACGGTAACAAAGGCTTTAAAGTATCTCTAATAGGCTCAAAAATGCGTCAGGACGTGAGAGGGTTAAGGGAAAGAACACCATGAACCAAAAATATTTATTTTATTGTGTATTTCCACATGCAAATTATCATCAGGAAAGATACTTAACCGTAAACAACAGCAGTATACTTGCCTCATGACAAATTTAGGCCCTCAGGATGCTTCCTCCATCCTTCCGAGCAGTTACCCCGGAATACTGCCATTGGACACAAGCCAACTGGGAATTGGAGGTACAGTTGGCTACATGAATTCGGACCCACTTGATGATTATATCAATGAACGTAAATATGTTCTGATCGATTTTGAAGACATATTTATTATAAACTATTTAATTGACCATATAATTAATCTATTCCATAGGAAACTACATTCCCAATCCTACTATGCATTTTTTCCTTCCATAGACAAAATCTTGGAGTGGATCGAATTGATGTTGCCAACTGTAAAGCTGTCTCTCGAATAGTACTCCCCGAATTACTACTGGCGGTCTAAATGACCCACTGACACCGACTATAACAAACATTTAGGCTATTATACTGTACTGTACATCTAACTTAACTTCGTCTTGTATTAGCTAAATTGATAACAGCACACAAATGTGTGTCAAGTTAGTATAGCAACCCTTCATCATTGTGATATTTACAGTTGATTCTGAAAGATAATCCAATATTAAAAAAAAAAAAAAAAAAAAAATATACCGGTATATATATATATATATATAATAACTGTATATATATAATTATATATAATTATATATATATATATTATATATATATATTTATATTATATATATATATATATATATATATATATATATATATATATATATATATGTATATATATATATATATAAGTACGTGGACGAACCGGCTAAAATTATAAACTATTTTTTTATTAATTTCACCACAACACCAACCACCTCCAACGAAATTAATGAAAGCACGTATGTGATCCACCAGGATTCAGATCCGGGTTATCACACACAAATGTTTAGACACCTTAACCATTACACCACCAAGACGGTTAAAGGTGTATGTGCACCCGCCTACGACTTATTATCCATTATCGAATACTGGATATTAATCTAATCATGTTCACATTCCCACCGCACTATGGTAGCCTAATTTTTAAGTGAGAGGAATGAATATTCATGGGGCACAGAACATATAGAACGGCCTCGCTACGAAATATCCCTGAACTTGCTGATAATCTATTTTTTGTTTTATTAATTTCACCACAACACCAAACATTATTATCCCTTTGAATGTTTAAACACAAATTGACAATGTCAAGATTAATATAAGTAAAACAAATTAATACATGGCGTTTGACGAGGCTCAATCAAACTACTTGATGATGCTTGGGTATGTTGTGGGATGTACCTATGGGAACTGGTCAAGACTTGAAAGCCACAAAAGTGTATGCTAAGTAGATCCTTCCAGGGGAGATTGTATTCTCCAATCGAACCGGGCAATATTCAGAAGAGACTATAGGCCTCTCCTACTGTTTTTCAATGTGCCTCACCTGCACAGAGAGTAATAAAACTACCTCTCACAAACACGCTCTCCTCTTAACACTACACGTACACTACACAAACACACCATACTTCTCTCCAACACACAAACACATACACACAAACAAGACACAACGCCAAGCCTTGGAGTTCCCAGTAAGGGGGGGTGGGTGGGGGGGGGGGTGATAGATATATTGATGTGAAATTATTCGAATGCACATAAGGCACGCGGAAGAGCGGTGAATAAGTTGCTTTTGAAATGGGCATAGAAAACGTGACAGAGGGACAGACTGAAAAACAAGAAATGTAAATATAAAATTTATATCAAAGAATGAAGCCAATGGGGAAAATGCGTTTTTTTTAAGCCGAATCAAAGAGCTATGGGGTGGTGGAAGGTAATGAGAGGAGTAACAAATAGGGAGATACAGTAATTTTAAGGACATGGAGAGTGGAGACTCAAAATAGAAGGTATTGGAAGATCCATGGTGGGGGGAGTATGAAAGTGTAGGTTAAGTATTTAGCAACCAACAACTATCTAGTAAACGATGAAGAGGGAATACACACTGACAGATAGACAAGATATTGGACAATGAAAGACGTATTATAGGGATCGAAAGCAGGAAGGTCTCATTAATGGTGCATAAAGGTGTGAGAGGTACACTCACACGCAGCAAAATCAGTATTAGAATTACACCGATATATTCAGTTATTTCTGAAGTTCATATATAAATTTCTTTCAGAATATATATGAACAAAGCTTTTAATTTAATATCGGAAAAAACCCAGTGAGTACACAACCCTTACAAGCGACTGAATTGTAAAAGGTATCCAAACAGTGGAAGGACAGTTGCATAAAAAGTGGTTGGAAAACCTGCAATAGGGTAGACATAAACAGGTATACACACACACACACACATTGTATATACAAGGTGTACCAGGAGAAAAGGATATCATTTTGAACAATTAGTAAACAAGGTATTCTACCGTAAGTCTAAAATGTACTATTAAATATATTCCAAATTTCAACCGGTATAGAGATATTGCATGATGACAATGGTATTTTCCTATGTATTTCCCAATATGGCTAGCCTAGCTGTCCTAGTGCCTACCATACCTCCATCTAACTGCAAGTATTATGCCATGTTCGTATATAGATATTATAATTCTGTAAGTTACAACATTATTACAGACGTATATTAGCTCACTTTGGACCAGTTGGGAACTATTTGACATGGATGAGTCCATCACAGTGATGTGAGGGAGGACACTACATAAAACCTTCAATATGTTTTTAAAGGTTGAGATTGGACATTTTGCTATAAAACTTTTTATGCTATATACTGTATATATATATATATATATATATACTGTATATATATACAGTATATACTGTACATATACTGTATATACGGTATATATATATTTATACAGTATATATATATATATATATATATACTGTATATATGCATGAGGTGCTCTGTTAATATGTTTAGTAAATCATGGGGTGTGTCCCTGAGTCATGTATGAATGTACTGTATACTACAAAGTGACCATATCGCCAAATCTCAATAGTGTAATAGCTACACCACTTATCTGGTTTGATAAGAGTTAAATTTAAGAGACGAAAAACACACATTTGTATGTTGGTAATGTTACATCAAATTGCTAATGTTACGAGAATGTGTGCGCTATCAGATACTGTTATCGCTCTATTGATTTTTTACATGGCATAAACAATAGGGGCGTTGCTAGGTGGTAGAATAGGGAACGATGGTGTGCTGCGACGGGCTACAGCATGCATTCAACAAGAAGGCCGGATTTGTTAATATTTGCTGTAAATGTTGATGTCATACTACTAAAATACAGCTTGTATTTTGTTAATAAATATCACTGTTGGTGTGGACGTTTCATTCACAATCCAACACATTCCTACCAGACCTGTGAAGAACTACAATTCCTAAACTACTGTATAAGTATTTGTTAATATTTGTCAAATAGAAATATACAATACATTCATTCACGTCTCATGAATACACCCCCTGATTTACACCAGGCATTTATGGAACACCTTGTATATATATATATATATATATATATATATATATATATATATATATATATACAGTATATATATATATATATATATATATATATATTGTATATATATAGTATATATATATATATATATATATATATATATATATATATATTTATATAAATATATATTTATATGTATATATATATATATATATAGATAGATAGATAAATATAGACATAGATATGTACTGTAGATAAATACAAATAATAACAAAAGGCTACCTAAGGAGGGTTTGATCCAGTATAGTTACCACTTGATATACTGTACATTAGGCATGGTGTACGGACGTGTACTCGGAATATGTGTATGTTCTGGTATTTGTTGGCATGTGTTTTATTTTTGTTTCTATGTGTATGAAGGACACAACAGGCAGCTTGCCTGTAACGAGTGTCTCCCCCCCAAATCAAGAGAGTGGCAGAGCCAAATTCAAGGGACGTTGAACTCAAAATTCCTGGACACACAACGTTTAAAGCAGTTTAAGTCATAGGATAAAGGAAAAATTGATCGAAGGAGAGAGTTCCAGAGTTCACTTATGGAGTAGAAGAATGACTGAGAAAATTTGCCAATTATTGGGTTGGAGACCTGGACAGAATAGGAATGGGACTGTGTTGAGAGGCAGGTGCCTCGCAGTTTCCGAAAGGAAGGGGGTACGCACTGAGAGAGCTCTGAAGAACACTGATTGTTGTAATAGCAATAGAAGAGTGAAAGAAATGCAATAATGTGGCGTGTAGAAAGAGATTAAAGAAAACTAGTGAGAGGAAGTGAGTTGATGAGGCAAAATACTTTTGATTCTACTCGTTCGAGAAGTGCAGTGTGGGTGGAGCCTCCCCACACATGTGAATAATACTTAATACAGGGGCGCACTCTTCCCCGATCCAGAGTAAGGCTGTGCGGGGGTGAAAACCCCACAGAGACTTTTGGGAAGCTGTTTTAGCAAGAGTGATAATATGATCTTTCCATGAAAGGTAGGATGAAAAAGATACACCTAGAATATTGAGAGAAGATGAAGGGTTGAGTTGTGTATTGTTGAAGAATAGTTGATAGTCTTTTGGAAGATTGTGATGGAGGGATAGAGGGAGAAACTGGGTCTTGGAGGCGTTGAACATAACAAATTTTTCTCTACCCTAATCAGAAATAATTGATAGATCGTTGCGTTGTTTTGGAGTGCTTGCATGCTGTATTGATGTGAAAAACTAGTTGAATAGTGTAAGTAGATCATCAGCATATGAGTGGACAGAACTAGAGGTATAGATCATTAAAGAATATTAGAAAGAGAATTGGAGACAGGACAGAACCCTGAGGAACACCGGAGTTGATAGGTTGAGTGAGTGAGCGATGGTCATCCACAACTGCAGCTATGAAGCAGTCTGAAAGGAAATTAGAGATAAAGGCACAGAGAGAGGGATAGAAACCAAAGGAGGGTAGTATGGAAATTAGAGTTTGTGCCAGACTCTATTGAAGGCTTTCAATAAGTCTAGCGCAATACAAAAAGTCTCACTGAAGTCCCGAAAGGAGGATGACAGAGTTAGTAAGATAAGCTAGAAGATCACCAATAGAGTAGCCTTAAGGAAACCGTACTGGCGATCTGAAAAAAGATTAGGGGAAGATAAATGCTCAAGAAATTTTGAGTTAAGAATAGTTTCAACAACTTTAGAGAGGCAAGATATGAGATAAATTGGATAAAAATAGGAGGGTTGGGAGCGGTCACCCTTCTTTGGAACAGGTTGAATAAGAGCAAACTTCCAGCAAAAAGGAAAGGCAGAGATGAAAGTGTTTGCTAAGACACGGAGTCAGGACAGAAGATTTTTTTTTTAGTACAACAGGAGGAACACCATCCGGTCAGTACGACTTCTTAGTATTAAACCCAGAGAGGGCAGAAAGGGCATCCTTAGAAGTTAATTATGATCTTAGGCATAGGTAAGTGAGAGGGGGTGGAGAGGGAGGTGTAGCGCCGGAATCATCCAAGGTGGAGTTTTTAGCGAAAGTTTTAGTGAAGAGTTCAGCTTTGTCAGAGGAAGAGGAGAAAGTGGTACGGTCAGAGTGGAAAAGAGGAGTGAAAGACGAGGAAGAGAAATTGTTGGAGAGGTTTTTGGCTAGATGCCAGTTTGGAAAGTTCAGAGCATTTGTTATTGATGATAGAGTTATTGGCGAGTTGAAGGACAGATTTAGCTTTAATCCGGGCAGAGTCATATAAAGGATTGTGTTCTTTCATTTCATAAATTTTATTTTAGTAAGCGTTGTTTCCACATAGCGATTTTGATAAGTTGTCTTGACTTTATATTGTCTTTGTCCCAGTTTTGGTTTGCTTTGTTTGCAAGTTTTAAATTTTAACTCCTTCAGACATATTACGTTCCAGTAAGTCTACGGAGGCGGGAGCCCGGTATCATTGCCACTGCACCACACAACTGTCTAAACCACACTGCTGACCGTTAGAATTGTCGGAGAGACCTGGGGTTGCCACCAACCGACAGATCTTCATCTAACTTACCAGACTTACTGAGCTCCATATGACGCTAGGGCGTCATATAACTTATTCTAGAATTATGAAGATAAGTCCATATGACCCGGTAGCGTCATATGAGTTATTGGTTCACCCTGTCATATGACGTGGTAGTGTCATATAAGTCTGAAAGAGTTAAAGTACATAATTCTTGAGTTTGAAGGCGACGGTACCGTTTAAATGCTTCCTCCTTATTGCGGACAGTAGTAGAACAAGCATGAGTAAACCAAGATTTTTGTGAGTTAGTTTGAGAGAAAGAAATGGGATGTATGCTTCCATACCTGAAAGGATTACCTCAGTAATATGCTCGGCACTCTCTGAGGGTCCCCGGCCAAGGAAGCAAATATAATTCCATGGGAAATCAAAGAAGTACTGCTGAAGAGCCTCCCTGTTGGCAGGGCCAAAATGCCACAAGCGCCGCTGGCTGTGAGGGTTAGAAGGCCGTACTGGAGAGACAGGACAGGTGACAGAGATAAGGTTATGATCGGAAGAGCCCAACGGAGGGAGAAGAGCTACAGTGTAAGCAGAAGGATTAGTGATTAGAAATAAGTCGAGAATGTTGGGCCGATCTCCAGGGTGGTCGTGGATGTGGGTGCTGAACTAACTGCTCTAGCTCATTTAGGATATAAAAAATGTAGGATGGTTCACCAGGTTGGTCAGTGAAATGAGAGGAGAGCCATTGGTGATGGTGAACGTTGAAATCTCTTAAGATTGAGATTTCAGAGAAGGGCGAGAAGGATATAATGTGTTCCACTTTAGAAGTAAGATAGTCAAAGAATTTTAGGTAGCGACCTCTTTTTAACAAATAGTTATAATCGTGTACCTTTTTCCATTCCTTATTTTGGTTTCAGAGTAGATGTCTTTGCCCTTTATTATTTGCTATATCCTTGCTTTCTCAGGGGCGATCCCCCTGATCCTCCTCCTAAACTGCCTATGTGTGCCCCAAAGAATGACTCCTTTGTAGCACTTCATCTGTCTGGTTTGGTGAACCTAGGGAGCCTCAATCCTTCTTGGTTAACCCTGTCGCGCACGTATAGATGCCATGGCATCCTGAGCTACTTTTGCCCAGGCGCACATATGGATGTCCTTAAGCCCTGCACGAAATTTGGTAAAACCACACGAAAAACGTCATGACGTCCATTTAGGACTCGATATATCTGGTGTACTAGTCCATATGTGGAGGTATCTGGCAAATATTCATAGCTGGGTGAACAGGAACAATGAAAATCATTAGCAGCCCCAGACTGTGTGTCACCTGTCCATAGAAACTTAAAAAACTTACTCATAACTGAGAGGGTTACAAAGGTGATTGAAAGTTTTGCAGGACCAGTGGATCAGGTCAAGAGACTTGCCAATGGTGACCTCCTTGTGAAGTCCAGTAATGCTGTTCATGTTATGGACTTGCTTAAGATGCAACAATTTTATTGCTACAATATAACTACGCAGATTCTCATTTTAGTGAATTCCTGCAAGGGGTTAACCTATTGCAGGGACTTCTTCTTCATGACTGAGCAGGAAATTATATATGAAATGGCTGATCAGTTTGTCCTTGACGCTAGATTCATTACTCATTACAAGAATGGCGAACGTGTTAAGACTCTCACCTTTGTATTGACCTTTAGCATGATGCTGTGCTGGTGGGGTATGAACATTGTCCTGTTAGAAACTATATCTTAAACCCTTTGCATTGTTTCAAATGCCAGCAATAACGGCATCATAAAGAAGCTTGTCGTTCTTCCTATATGTTTGTGAACGCTGTAGTGGACGAGTCACGAGGTCATGAGTTCGGTTAGGTGCACTGAGGCTGTTAAGTGTGCAAACTGTTCAGGTGCTCACTCTGCTTCCTCTCAGAATTGCTCCAAGTGGAGACTACAGTAAGAAGTCTGTACAGTCAAGGCATATACGGGAGTTTAATATTTCGAAGGAAGGCAGAAGGTGAAGGAGTTGCATGCGACTCCTCGCCCGCATATATCCTATGCTTCGGCAGTGTACTCCCAGCCTGAGATGTTCTCTGTGGGGACAAACACATGTCCTGCATCCATCCAGACTGATCCTATCCCTCCTGCTGCACCCTTTATCGTGGAAATCGCGATAAGTTAGGCTATAACGGTTATTCCTAGGTGTTTAAGTTAGGAATGTAATGTCGTCTCGCACGGTAGACCAGATGGTGGAAAAATATCATACCGTGATTATCGTAAGTTAGGGTATATTATATTAAAGACCTATTATGTTATATCATAATATTTATGGGGTCATAGTAGGATATATGTAGATTACCATATATACTGTACCTTAGACAATCGTATCATGAGTGCGGTACGATATTTTTCCTGGAGCCGGCAGCGTTCTGCTGGTAGCCATGCTGGGAGACAGCCGGTAGAGCTCACATAGACTTCATCCAAACCAGTACACTTTCGTTAGCTGTGCTTTAGTGCCTACAATAGTCAACAACTCATCATATCTTCATCATCGACGCTCTCACCCGACTTACGACTGACAGCTAAGTTTTTTTTTTCCTTTATGTACATGATTAATTATAACCATCTATCCTTAAATTAGGATGAGCTTTGGTGCCGTCCTCCTATCCCTTGAGTTTGCCTAACCGTTACCTTGTCCACCATTTTTACCGGCTTCGTACCTTATTACTGTGCTGTGTGATTGATTGGTAAGTTGAATCCCAACGTTTTTTTAATCCCTCTTTATGTGATTGACCTTGAGCTTCGATTTAGTCTAGTAATTCTATAACCTTTACCCGTCATTCATCACATTGGTGCCCAGACCCGGGAATTTACTTCTAAGCAAGACCACAAAATAAGTAATGAGTAAGGGAAACGAGCCGGCATGCAAGTCCAGGGATCCAGGTGGAGTGGGGGTTGATTTTCGTTCTACCGCCGGTACCTGACCATATTGCGGTCTTTGGACATTCTTAAGTCAATCGCCTACGGGCAGCAGAAAAAGGACCAGTCGAGTACCGGGCGTCGGGGGGGAATCGGACTTTCATTTTTTCATTCTTCGGGGTCCCTGGGGCCAACATTGATCGGCTACGTGCATCGGACGAGTGGGGACGACTGACGTTATTCCGACCCCAACTCACAAATCTATTCATAGGCGGGAATGACATCTGCCCCTGCGTTCAACCTAGGGAATTATCTGACCAAATTAGGCGGGTGGCACTGGACCTGGAGCAGGCAACGGGGGGCGGCACTAAGATAGTGTCATTAGAAAGCTGGACATGAGTACGGGGCCTCAGAGCGGATGAGTATCAGGCAATCCGCAATTCAGTCAACCGCATCCTGAGGTGCCGGCTCGTAGATACTCGCCACCGTTTTTTGTCCGTGACACTAAACATCAGAGACCTAGACAGGGACGGTGTCCATCTCGACCTAGACGCGAACCAGCAACTATATAACAAGCTAGCAGGACTGACTAAGCGTTGGCTGGAGCGTGACGCCGTGGTAGTGTCTCTCCGCCTGCCGAAATCGTGCATCCCTCCTATCACCTTTCCTCAATAATGTTTTCTTTCAGACATCAGACCACTGACTGACTTATTTTATTTTATATTTTGTTTTTCTCGTTTGTTTGATTGTTGACCTATTGACCCTCTCACGTTCTTAACGCAAATTTGAGCCTATTAGGGATACTGTAGAACCTTTGTTACCATCGGGGGTGTTTGGAGGCCTTTAGTTTGGTTTATTCAACCTCTGCAGTTGTCTTTGAGTTGGCTGTGGGCAGGAGACTAAGTTTGGAGAGGTAATTGTAAGAGTGAGAGAGCTCTATTTATTATTGCTAATCTGGCGACCTCTGCGTCATGGGAACGTGAAAGGGTTAAGTATTGATTGTTGCCGGATGAATTTGTGAGTACTGTAATGTATCCTTAACTTTAGTCATATAAGTTTGCTATTCAGTGTTTCCCATACTAGGCTAGTCTTGACGGTTATTCATTATTTCGTTGAGTATTTAGCCAATATTATAGGACCATAATAACCGTTAGGGAAAATGGCAGATAAGGCTTTCAAGAACCAGAGAGCTGGACTAATGGGGGTTATGAATAGGCTCATATCTGACATTGAAACCTTCACCACTACAGCGGCCCTTGAGGACCTGGGAGCTAGATTGGACAACATCCAAAATACCAATGATCGTATAAGTACTCTTAGCGAAACAATATTGGCAAGTTTGAGTGGGGAAGAGGAGATAGCAACCGAATGTAAAAACCGCTCTGTGTATGACGAAATTGTGTTTCGGGTGCGGCGTATGATACAGCGAGCTCTCGCAGGTAAACAGGAGGGTGAGCATAACGCTGCCAGACGCACGGACCAACGGCACTCAGTGAATCTCCCCAAGCTGAACTTGCTGAAGTTTGGGGGGCACTTAACAGAATGGTTGGCGTTTTGGGACGTGTTTAAGTCTACCGTACATGATTCAGATTTAGACAATGTAAGGAAGTTTCATTATCTTAAGGGTCAATTAGAAGGGGAGGCTTTTCACTTAATAGAAGGTTTCACGGTAGTGGGGGAAAGTTATAAAGAGGCAGTGCAGTTACTAGAATCCACATATGGTGATCGAAAACAACTAAAGGTGGCCCATGTCGTTGCCTTATTGAAATTGGCAGAACCTAGATATAAGGTAGAAGAGTTAGCCAAATTTAGGGCCGAAATTGAGTGCCACACTCGATCTTTGGAGACCTTAGGGTTGACCTCAAATGAGATGATAGTGATTATTCTTAGACAGAAGCTTCTTCTGGTAATACTGGATAAGGTTAGGTCATTTGACCTGGGTGAGCTATAACCTCATTCAGTAAAGAAATTAGCATTTTGCAATTGAACAGTGGGATATCCTTAAGTCAGTCGGGAGGGGGTGAATCATTAGATCTGAAGGGGACAGTTAGCATGACAGTGGGCACCAAGGGAAAAAAGGAAGGTTCACACAATAAACCACAAGCTGTATGTAAACTATGTAACAGCGATAAGCATAAGTGGAGTTTTTGTGGGAAATACCAGACAAATGAAGCTAAAATTGCACAAGCTAAAAGGTTAAAGCTATGTGTAGGTTGTCTGGGTAAAGATCATGGCAAACAAGGACAATGCACTGTCAGCTATTTAAGACCTTGCCGTCACTGTAAAGGACATCACTTTGACAAGTTGTGTCCTGCAGTTGACAAGGGTAAGGATAATAAGTCAGAGGGTACTACAACATTGACACTGAGTAGTGTGAAACACACCACTACTTAACCCACTATTAAGATGGCCATGGAGAGTAGTGACAGTGATACTATTTGTCGGGTACTTCTAGACCAAAGGGTCCCAACGGTCTTTTATTGAGAGTGTGACGCCTCCCGGCGATAGCAGAATGGTTGCGTGGGGCATTGCAGCTCGCTAGCGCTCGCCAGGATGGGGGGATAGGCTACAGTTGTCCTAGAATGATCTGCTTTATTTCATTAGTGTCGTGTTGCCACAGACAGTCTAGAAATGGTCTTTGTTTTGGTCTGTGACCGCACCTTATGTTTTATATTCGCTATAATATAAATGTTGCTTGTCTGGGAGGCGAGCGAGAGAGTGTGAGGGAGTACACCCGGCAGCGAGGTGAGCTATGACGCGGCTCGCTTGGGCGCTGATGGCATTAGCGGCCGGGTGGTCAACTAGTCCCTTCCCGTCGCGGCCTCGTGTTTTTTACCAGCTCAGAGCTTGCCTGACACGCGTATTGCCTACATCCTTTGCAATTCTGTCCCCCCATACTCGCGACTTTGCATACTATTTCTCTCTCTCGACTTCTCCTTTCTCATTCTCTAATCTTTATTAAACTCAACATCCCTTCTGGTTTCAGCATAGACGTTCACCGTCGACCAGTCGTATTGTACGCGAAGCTCTCAGATATTTCCATGTATTAGGTTAAGGAGGTATTATGCTATATTGAGGTTTAGAGAGACGAACTTTTCCGTATGTGTCCTCTCTCGGGAAGGTTGTAGACCGGTATATGTCTCCCTTGCAAGGTGTTGAGTGATTCTGCTTGGTTATCTAAAGCTAGACTAGGGGTAAGGTTATTGTGTCGTTGTCTCCGATGTGTGCAGTGTTAGCTAAGCTCTGCACGACATCGACAGGTACTGTGGGAGCCTAAGTTGTCTTCGGGTTGGTTTACTTTGTGAGCACAGCGCTGTGGTGTGAGAGGGCCATAGCCTATCCCTCACAACATAGTGCTGCCTCTTTGTGTTGACTTCTGAGGGATCGCCATGATAGAGCTAGGTACTAGAGACCTAGATTTATCAAGAGAGCATCCCCGTTATATAAAGTAATCTTCATTATACCACCCTTGGACAGCGTTAGGCTACGAGCCGCATGCTCGCCCCTTGTTGCCCTGCCTTGATACCCCAGCTAGACTTTATTAACTGAGCAGACACTGGTTAGAGATAAGCCCCATTATTATATGTATGCAACATTATTATTCACTGCACTTTTGAGCCGAGGTTGTTGTTGAGTTGCACAACCCGAGTAGGCTGTTGCGTTGTGTCACGAAGCATTTCTTTAGTTGTCGAGCATTACTACCTTTGCGCAGTCTTTATTATTCGCCTGCCTATTACTACTATATGTCCTAGCATTTATTGTGACCCGTATTCTGCATTATAATTGTTCAAGATTCTTTACGAACATCTTCCCAGCATCAGACTTAGTTCAGAAGTTTCCAGTTGATGTTGCAGGACTAGCATTGCACTTTCTTTAATACAGGAGTGCCAGTTATTTGAGTATCTACCGTAATGTTAATTAATCACGTTAACTATCTTTTCTTTGTGGAACATAATCGAGTAATCTTTTACTGTTTGAGAATAGGCTGTTTCATTGAGCGTCAGCCTAGTGTGTGTGCACCAGTTACCGAGTCATAGGATACCTCGTTGTCCAGGCACGACTCAGGGCGGTAATGGTGTTTTGTTTTCCAGTGTTTAAGGCAGGGGTTGGATCTAGTGTTACCGTTGTTGCTTTTTGCCATTATCTAGTCCAATGTTGAAGAGCCCTGTGTCTTTGAGAACCTGGATCGTAACAAATGGCGACCTAGCTCAGGATCTTGTGAACTAAGAGATAATTGCAGGATTGTTGTGGTCATTTGTTTTATTGAGGAATATAGTGGGCACGTTAGATTTTTTTTTGGCAAAGTAGTATAGCACTTGAGAGTCTTCAGACATTTTTGGCAAGTGAATAGTGCTACATAGGAGCTTGGGTACTTCTTTTTTTTTTATAAACGTGAGAATTTTTGGTGGACACAATGGGAGACGATTCAGATCATACTGAGAGTTCAGGGAATGATGCAGGCTCTGATGGGCAGATGCCAGGGGGGTTAGTAACTAGTGAGGAGGCCGCAAAGAAGTTTTTGGAGGTGCCTATAACAGCTGATCGACTAGAGGGAATTAGCAAGTATGGTCTACAGTGTTTGGCTCCCCTCATGGGGCTTAAGGTGGCTCATGGCATCAAGAAGAACGATTTGAGGGCTTGCATACTGGGGGCGGCTAGTGAGGTCCAGGGTGGAGAGGGTGCTCGGGGACTTCTGCTCGAGCCCCCCCTCAACTCTACTCCCATCGGGACCTCTAGGATGCCGGAGTTTAGTACGTTCCCGCAGGCCGATAGCCGCTGGCAGCATGGTTTAGGATCGCTGGGTGGGCCTCCAATAGTTGCACCTCCTCCTCAAAGTTTCATTACAGAAATGCTCTTCCAGCTTGAGATGGCTAAGATGCAGGCTGAGCGTGAGGAACGTCTCGCTAAGGTTAAACAACAGACGGATCTCGAACTCGCTAAGGCTAAACAACAGACTGATCTCGAACTCGCGAGAATAATATCAGAGTCGGAGGCTGAGTCTACCAGGTACCGGGCAGATATCGATCTTGAGAAGACTCGGGTGGAAACGACAGGGCAACGTCTCGGTGGTGGGAATCGTGGGCATGATCAGTCTTTGTCGCACCTGTTGAAGCTAGTCCCTGTATTTGATGAGTCGGTCGTCACCGAATTTTTCAAGAGATTCGAGAAGAAGTGCCAGGACCACCAGTGGCCTGGGGAGAAGTGGGCAGCCCTTGTTTCCTCTAGACTTGTGGGCAAGGGACTCAAGGCTTATGATGCATTGCCTATAGAGTCTTGTATTATCCATGAGAAACTCAAGGAGGCTGTCCTGAGAGCATACGAACTACAACCAGAGACGTACAGGTTGAAGTTCCGGGGTGTTACCAAGGGTCGGGAGAGCACCTTTTTGGAGCATGCCCGGGAGCTGTCCGATGCTTTTGGGAATTGGCTGAGGTCGGAGAAAGCTACTACGTTTGACGACATTAAACAGTTGGTGCTTTTAGAGCAGTTTTTCAAATGCACGGGCGGCGACCTGACGTTAAACCTGAAAGAAAAGCAACCAAAAACTCTACAGGAGGCAGCTGAGATGGCTGACCTCCGGCTATCACTAATTCGTGGGTGCGGGTCTGCCCAGCGTAGTGAGGCAGGTAACAAGGGGCGTGACGCCCCACCCCCCTGAGTTAGTGATATACCTTATGCAAACAAGTACAAGAGCCATGATACCAAGACTGACCACAAGACTAGCACCGTCCCGTTTAAGAAGGGGCCGGGCCCTTCCCAGTACCAAGGGAAGCCCAAAGGGGAGTTGTAGTGTTATCATTGTCATAAAAAGGGGCACTTTGCAAGAGTCTGTCCTAGCAAACCACCTACAGCAGCTGTGTCTTTGGCCTGCAACATTGGTGTGTCTCCGAAGCCGTCTGAGTTTGCCCGGGGCAGTTCGTCAGAGGCTGAGGCACAGCCAATGCAGAAGCACCTGGGAGGCTCGAACCCTGCTCAGGATGTTTTTTGCGACCATAGAGGGCGGGGTTGCGTGATGTGGGCGGGGCGCAAGTATGGAGTAGAGGTCTTGCGTGATACAGGTGCTTCCCAGACTCTGATGAGAAACTTGACTGGCTACCCTATAAACGCGGCTCGGGTGGTAGTGGTGCAGGGTATTAATGCAACTCGGTCATACCCGCTGGTGCGGTTGGAGTTGGAGGTGGATGGTGTGGCACGTGAATTGGATGTCGGGATTGTGGAGGACCTGCCAGTGGAGGGCGTCGACCTTCTTCTCGGCAACGACTTTGCAATGCCCGCTTCTGAGGTTCTACCCTTAGTCGTTGCCGAGAGGCCGGCCGACGTGAGTAGGGAAGAGCAAGAGTGGGTCGAGCGGTGCCAGACACAACCCATGGCGTGTGTTGTCACCCGAGCTCGGGCAGCTAAAGTGTCACAGCCTAGTCCTCCGTCTTCAGACCAGCGGAGGAACGATCAACAGGAGGAGGCTAAAGCTGGAGTTGGTTTTAAGAGTTTTGACTCGGCGGCTCTCCTGGGTGATTCAGAATTAGCACCATTACTTAATTCTGGAGTAGCCCCTGGGCCTGTCATCGAGAGTGACGAGGCTGGGCATGACGAGACTCCACGACAGCAACGTTATGTACATCGAGAGAGACAGAGGGAGCAGCCCAGTATCGGGGAAGGTCATGCATTGCTCCGGGAGCAGTTAGATCGCTTGGCACCCTCAGATATACGTCGGTTGCAACTAGAGGACCCTGAGCTCCAAACGTGTGCTAATGGAGCTGTAGAGCTCGACGAGGACAGCGATGCACAGCCAGGAGATTTTTTTTATTTAGAAGGCATCCTCTATAGGCGTTTTCAAGACCCTAAACGTAGTTGGCAAGAGGGGTCCAGAGTAGTGGACCAGTTGGTGGTGCCACGGGAGTGCAGGGATAGCCTACTGAGGTTGGCGCATGACATACCACTGGCAGGACATCTAGGGGTGAGAAAAACGGTGGCGGCTTTAGAAAAATTGTTTTGGTGGCCGGGGTTGAAGGGGCAGGTGGTAACCTGGATAGCAAGGTGTCATACATGCCAGAGGGTTGGAAAACCTAACCAAACAATTCCGAGAGCCCCGTTGCACCCCATTCCTGTCAGTGGACCGCCCTTCAGTAAGGTCATCATTGATATGGTCGGACCCCTACCCCCTACTAGTGCCGGTAATAAATTTCTATTAACTATCATGGATGTGGCCACTCGTTATCCTGATGCATATCCAATGAGAAATGGCACGGCGAAAACTGTTGTCCGGAACCTGCTCTTGTATTGCTCGCGGTATGGTTACCCGCAAGAGGTGCAATCGGACCAAGGTTCTAATTTTACATCTAATCTGTTCAAACAAACTATGATTCAGCATGGCATCAGCACTGTCGTCTCTTCTGCGTATCACCCGGAGAGTCAAGGGGTGTTGGAGAGGTGGCACGCCACGCTGAAAAGCATGCTTCGATGTTACTGCGCAGAGAACGGAAAGGATTGGGACCTTGGTCTGCCGTATGTTTTGTTCGCGGCAAGAGAAGTACCTGGAGTCTCGGTTTCAGTCCGAATGAGCTTGTTTTCGGGCATCAGGTGAGGGGCCCTCTCCACATGGTGAAGGAGATTTGGGAGGGTACCGCTAAGCCATGTTCTATGTTGAGATACGTCCTCGAGAGCAGAGAGAGAGAATGCTTAGAAGTCTGGAGCTGGCCGGGCGTAATTTGGTGAGTTCGCAGGCCCGTATGAAGGACAGGTACGATACTAAGGCGAAACTCCGGGAGTTTCAGGTAGGTCAAGAGGTGTTGGTCCTGTTGCCTTTGTCAGGTCATCCTCTGGCTGCCAAGTACGCTGGGCCTTATCGGGTGGTGTCAAAGATCTCCGATGTAGATTACCTCGTTGCCACTCCAGACCGGAAGAAGCGTAACCAACTATGCCACATTAATTTGTTGAAGGAGTATGTGAGGCGCCCACCTGAGTCACTAGCTGTCCCTGTGTTGACCTGCTGCGGTCATGGTGGAGAAGGAGAGGGGGGCAGCAATGACCAGGTGGATGATAACTGGGATTGTCATGTCTCGGCTGATCAGTGGGCGGGGAATTCGAGCCAATGTGCGCATGATGCTCTGGCGCACCTGCCGGAGGAACAGCAGGTGGCAGTGCAGCGCCTGTTCGATTCATACCCCACTGTATTTGCCGAGCACCCAGGCCTCACTACTCAAGTGGTGCATGACGTCGATGTAGGAGAGCACCCCACCTTCAAGTCGATACCTTATCGGGTGCCACCCATTAAACTCCCAGCGCTCAGGGATGAGCTGGAGTATATGCTGGCGAGAGGCTTGATCGAGAAGGGGGCAGTACGGTGGACTTCTCCTGTCACTCTGCAGCCCAAACCTGATGGAAAAGTTTGGTTCTGCATTGACTTTAGGCGGTTGAATTGGTTGACCCCCATCAATGCATATCCTCTTCCCCGGGTGGATGACAGTGTGGATAAGATCGGGAAAGCAAGGTACTTGACCAAGGTAGACCTCGTCAAAGGCTACTGGCAAGTACCACTGTCTGAGCGGGCTAAAGAGGTGTGCGGGTTTGTGGTGGATGGCAGTACTTACCGTTGCAACGTGATGCCATATGGTCTGAAAAATGCACCAGCCACTTTCCAGAGCTTAATGAACGACATCGTAGCAGACATCCCGAACTGTACTGTCTACCTTGATGACGTGATAATTTATGACAACGATTTCCAAAGTCACTGTGAGCGCATAGAAGCCTTATTTAGTCAACTTAGTAAAGCAGGCTTGGTGGTTAATCTGGGCAAGTGTGACTTTGTGCAAGCCACGGTGCAGTATCTGGGTTGTGGTTGGGTTAGGGCAGGTGAGCCCGCCCCAACAGAAGATACAGGCTATCGACTTGTTGCCCAGGCCGACCACCAAGCGGCAGATCATGAGATTTTTGGGTATGATTGGGTATTACCGCCGCTTTATAAGAGGCTATTCTACTGTGTTAGCTCCTTTGACAGATCTACTAGCCAAAGATAAAAAGTTCCGCTGGGCACCTGAGTGTGAGCAGGCGTTTCGAGTAGTTAAACACCTTTTATGCACTCACCCTATCCTCAGGGCCCCGGACTTTGAATGACCATTTCAGTTGGCGACTGATGCCAGCAGAGTAGGGGCTGGTGCCGTACATTTGCAGACAGACGAGGAAGGTCTTGAGCATCCAGTCAGTTTCTTTTCAAAGAAATTTAATTCAGCACAGAAAAACTATTCGGTTGTTGAAAAGGAACTGCTGGCAATCGTGTTAGCGCTCAGACACTTTAAGGTCTATGTTCCTGCATATGGGCCAGTCGTGGTAGTGTATACCGACCACCACCCGCTTAAATTCCTCAATCAATTCTACAACCGGAATATGAGGCTGACCAGATGGTCGCTCATGTTGCAAGAGTACAACTTAGACATTCGCCATATTGCCGGTTGTGAGAATGTGATTGCGGACTGTCTGTCGCGGGTGGAGGATCCGGGGTAGGCTACCACAGTATGTTGGTATAGCCTCCTGTCTTGGCTCGCGGTGTATTTTTGCGCTGGTGCTTGTTGGCTCGCGTGTGTAGCATCAGCGTAGGGTCGCAGGGCAGGAGTTGTTGGGTTTGATTAGAAGAAAATTAGGCTACATCTATAGTAGCCGCCAAAAACAACATTAAAATAAAATATGAAAAATTAAATAAAAACTCTTTCTTTTTAATAATTAAATTTAAGATAATATTGTAGCTGAGTACTGAGTGCAGATGATTTTCCCTCAGTAGGCTGTGCTTCTTAAAGCTCGCTCTGGGAGCACAATGTTATGAATTAATGTATTATATTTGGGAAGGGTGATAAGATTGTTTTATATAAACATTTTGTTGTATTTTTGTTTGAGGAGACTGAGCTTGCATTCCATGAGTGGCAGAGTGGTTAGGAGTGGCAGATTCTAGCGACATTCTGCCTGTTCAGATATGGGCTCATGGTTGAGTGTCCCATATCTTGGGGGGAGTGTGACGCCTCCCGGCGTTAGCAGAATGGTTGCGTGGGGCATTGCAGCTCGCTAGCGCTCGCCAGGATGGGGGGATAGGCTACAGTTGTCCTAGAATGATCTGCTTTATTTCATTAGTGTCGTGTTGCCACAGACAGTCTAGAAATGGTCTTTGTTTTGGTCTGTGACCCCGCCTTATATTTTATATTCGCTATAATATAAATGTTGCTTGTGTGGGAGGCGAGTGAGAGAGTGTGAGGGAGTACACCCGGCAGCGAGGTGAGCTATGACGCGGCTCGCTTGGGCGCTGACAGCGTTGGCGGCCGGGTGGTCAACTAGTCCCTTCCCGTCGCGGCCTCGTGTTTTTTACCAGCTCAGAGCTTGCCTGACACGCGTATCGCCTACATCCTTTGCAATTCTGTCCCCCATACTCGCGACTTTGCATACTATTTCTCTCTCTCGACTTCTCCTTTCTCATTCTCTAATCTTTATTAAACTCAACATCCCTTCTGGTTTCAGCATAGACGTTCACCGTCGACCAGTCGTATTGTACGCGAAGCTCTCAGATATTTCCATGTATTAGGTTAAGGAGGTATTATGCTTTATTGAGGTTTAGAGAGACGGACTTTTCCGTATGTGTCCTCTCTCGGGAAGGTTGTAGACCGGTATATGTCTCCCTTGCAAGGTGTTGAGTGATTCTGCTTGGTTATCTAAAGCTAGACTAGGGGTAAGGTTATTGTGTTGTTGTCTCCGATGTGTGCAGTGTTAGCTAAGCTCTGCACGACATCGACAGGTACTGTGGGAGCCTAAGTTGTCTTCGGGTTGGTTTACTTTGTGAGCACAGCGCTGTGGTGTGAGAGGGCCATAGCCTATCCCTCACAACATAGTGCTGCCTCTTTGTGTTGACTTCTGAGGGATCGCCATGATAGAGCTAGGTACTAGAGACCTAGATTTATCAAGAGAGCATCCCCGTCATATAACGTAATCTTCATTATACCACCCTTGGACAGCGTTAGGCTACGAGCCGCATGCTCGCCCCTTGTTGCCCTGCCTTGATACCCCAGCTAGACTTTATTAACTGAGCAGACACTGGTTAGATATAAGCCCCATTTTTATATGTATGCAACATTATTATTCACTGCACTTTTGAGCCGAGGTTGTTGTTGAGTTGCACAACCCGAGTAGGCTGTTGCGTTGTGTCATGAAGCATTTCTTTAGTTGTCGAGCATTACTACCTTTGCGCAGTCTTTATTATTCGCCTGCCTATTATTACTATATGTCCTAGCATTTATTGTGACCCGTATTCTGCATTATAATTGTTCAAGATTCTTTACGAACATCTTCCCAGCATCAGACTTAGTTCAGAAGTTTCCAGTTGATGTTGCAGGACTAGCATTGCACTTTCTTTAATACAGGAGTGCCAGTTATTTGAGTATCTACCGTAATGTTAATTAATCACGTTAACTATCTTTTCTTTGTGGAACATAATCGAGTAATCTTTTACTGTTTGAGAATAGGCTGTTTCATTGAGCGTCAGCCTAGTGTGTGTGCACCAGTTACCGAGTCATAGGATACCTCGTTGTCCAGGCACGACTCAGGGCGGTAATGGTGTTTTGTTTTCCAGTGTTTAAGGCAGGGGTTGGATCTAGCGTTACCGTTGTTGTTTTTTGCCATTATCTAGTCCAAAGAGCCCTGTGTCTTTGAGAACCTGGATCGTAACAAGAGGTCCGTTTTAAAGGGATTAAAGCATAGTATCGTGGGGGCTGAGATTCTACGATTGGAGGGCTTTACGGGGGTTACCGACAAACAGGAATATGAGGTAGCAGAGGTTTCTTATATCTACCATAGGCAAATATACTTCATTAAATGTATCGTAGTAGACACTCTACCGGAATATAAGTCTGTGGGGGCGATGAAGGTAGAACAAGTCCTGCGCCACAAAGGAATTCATCTGTCAGACCCCGTGGGGGATCTATCAGAGGTGCATATTCTGCTCGGTGTTGGTTATTATTATGATATAGTATACCCAGGGTTTAACCCGTTGAGCCCCGGCTTGTTATAATATTTTGTTTACCCCAGTCCCAAGCCATTTTCACTTCTTTTTTTTGTTTGCTAAAATGGAAGACAAGGATGAGAAATGAAAAAAAAAAAAAAAAAAAATCACCTAGGAATTTTTTTTTTTTGGGGGGGTCCGGTGGGGGGTTAGGGGGGGGGGGGGGGGAGCCTCAAAAAAATTTGTTGGGCCAAAATGGAAGAGAATGGTGAGAAATGAAGACAAAAATAAAAAAAACTCATTTCGGTCATTTGGGGGGGGGGGGGGGGTTTCAATAGTTCGTCTCCCCCGCATGACCACCCGCCCGGGAGCACTAGGGTAAAAACTGAGTATGGCATTGTACGGCATACATCCTAAGGAGTGTCTCACATAAATCTCAAGCCTCTAGCTCCCATACGACCGGAGTAATGAAGGTTCAAAGTGGCGGTGAACTAAGGGTGTAAACTATCCCCACTAAGCCCACCACCACCAGCCGCGCGGCTGTCTCGGCCCGCTCACACCTACTGGCCCGGCTCCCACACACACTACGGTACCTCCCCCTCCTATTCTCCCGCCATTTCCTACCTTACGAGCCACGTAAGTGTTTTTTATATGTCGGACGCACGTGATGCGTCGCTGGGAGTTGGTGATCAAACACTGCCGACGCAACACGTGCGACGCTGGGTCTCACCGGGTTAAGAGGATGTGTGGAGTAATACTAATCCCCACTAAATTTGGCTATTGTATGAGCGGAAAGGTACATACAGCCCAATCAAATGTCCTGGTCGACACGGTTTCTATACTGCGGGTGAATGTAACCGCGGCAGAATAGTTGGTGGATAATGAAACCAAACCTAGTGACCCTAAAGTAACTGCCGAGTTCGACCTGGAACGGTTGTGGAAATTAGATCACATAGGTATAAATCCTATGGAGACTGACTATGACTCGGAAATCGCGATTAAAAAGTTTGAGGACTCTGTGAGCTATTGGGCCGCAGAAAAGCAATATGAGGTTAGCTTACCGTGGAGGTCGGAAGAGATAAGCCTGCCCACCAACTATGGTTTGGCGTTAGGTCGCCTGCGCGCACAACAACGGAAGTTGGCTAGTGAGCCGAGTATTTGAAAGGCGTACAACGACGTATTTCGAAGTTACCTGGACCGAGGGTTTATTGAGCTTGTTGATGTCCAGGAGCTGGTGAGAAGGGGGAGAGTCCACTATTTGGCCCATCATGGGGTACGAAAGGACAGCGTCACCACGCCAATAAGGGTGGTGTACGACTGGTCGGCCCGACAAGGTAATAATCCCAGCCTAAATGATTGCCTTTTGACAGGACCATCACTAGTGTCCGATTTGGCACAACAACTACTAAGGTTTAGGCTGGGACAGTTCGCTTTTACAAGCGACATAGAGAAAGCTTTTTTAATAGTAAAGCTAAATGAGGCTGATAGGGACGTCACTCAATTTTTCTGGTTCCAGGACATCAACAACCCCGAAGGCCCGGTAGTCACCTATCGATTTAGGGTTGTACTCTTTGGTGCTACATGTTCCCAATTTTAGCTTAATGCCACCATCAAGAAACATCTGTCTGACACTGTAGAGGACACAGAAAACTCTCTCGCGGTCTGTATATAGATAATTTGCAGGGGTCTAGCGACAATCAGGATGATCTGCTACAAACCTACTGGCAAGCCCGTAGGTTATTTAAAGAGGCACACCTGCACCTCTGCGAGTGGGTTACTAATAGTGAATCTCTGCAGTGTCTTATTCAGATGGACGGGACGGCGTCTCATGACCAGGAAGAGACCAGAAATTTGGGGATGAACTGGCAACCAAACCAAGACACACTAACCTTTCAAACAAAATATTTTACTCAGCAGGTGCAGACGCATACATAAAGGAGCCTGTTGAGCAAAGTCTCGCGTTTTTTTGATCCCTTGGGTTTAGCATTACCCGTTACAATAAGAGCTCGGATTCTGATGCAGGAAGTGTGGAGATGAAACATAGGATGGGATGATAACTTACCCGAAGACCTAAACAATCAAGATGTATCGTTGTTAAAAGTGTATGACATCCTGTGTACTATACAGTTACCTCGTAAAGTGGCAGCATTCGGCGATGTTACTTTGCACGCGTTCTGTGATGCCAGTGCCACTGCATACAGGGTTTCTATCTATGTCGTTACTTAATTTGGGGCATACTTGGTTACCGCCCGGGCTAAAGTAGCACCGGTAAAAAGGGTAACTATCCCCAAAATGGAATTGACTGCCATGCTGCTTCTAGGACGTCTGGTGTCTTATGTACGCACAGCATAGGAGAGGGAACTAAGCAAAATTGCCATTCACGTGTGGTGTGATAGTCAAATAGCACTGAACTGGGTTCATAGCAAAAAGTCTCTGCCCGTGTATGTGCGAAATAGGGTTGATGAAATTCGGTCCCTACTTTTTTGTTTTTTTCTATATTCCAACTACTCCCTCTCGGGCATAGGGTGATAGCCTTTACACTCTACCGCAGAACACGGTGAGGCCCGTGAGGTCTTGTTCCAGTCTAGGGAGTGAGACATGCGAAGCACCTACTCCCGGCTCGAACCCAACTCCATCTCTGAAGCTGCTTCGCCCCTGCGTTTCACAGTCTCACTCCCCAGGCTCGGACCCTCACTCTCAGAACGCCACCTATTGAGCAATTAACTCACTAGGCATTGCCCCCCTGTAGCATATTTTGAATATGGGAATATTCATACAGTGCTATTTAATCAGGGAACAATGAGGGTATTTTGTTTTGGCATTTCGGTGTGCTGTGGTAATGCACTGCAACTAGGTACAGCACAAATTCCATCCCAATAATATCTTCCCATTGACATATTGGGATTCGAACCCGGGTCCATTGGATTACCAGTCCAGTGGCAAGACCACTCTGCCACACCTCCATCTACTACCAGATGTCTCTTACCACTATGTTAATACAAAGGATAACCCCAGTGATCTTATAACTAGGGGAGTTACAGCAACCCAGATAGTAAAGTCCGAATTATGGTGGCATGGTCCATCGTGGCTGCTCCATGAAAAAGAATGGACGGAATGGGAAGCTGATAGGGGAGGACTTCTGCCATTGGAAACAGTGACAGTCGCAACCCAACCAAAAGACACACCGAGTCCGATAGTTGAGTGGGAAAGGATCTGTGACTACAATAAATTAGTCAGGGTGGTAGCCTGGGTGCTGCGATTTATATCCAACACCAAAAGTAAGGTAGAAGGCACACACTGCAATATGGGTCACATCATCAACGTTGATGAATTTAAAGCAGCTGAAGTAACAATGATTAAATTGGTTCAAGCAGAAACCTTTTTCCAAGAATTAGAATCTTTAAGAAGCTCTGAGAAGATAAAAATGCCTAACTTAGTGTGTCAACTGAGGTTACACGTGGATAGTGACCTCATCAGGTGTGAGGGACGCCTGAAGTGGTTGGGTGTAAAGGACTACACGAACAATCCCATCCTTATGCCATCACAACATCATGTCACATATTTGTTGGTAAAACGCACACAAGAAGAAGTTAAACACTGTGGTGTCCATCATATTATATCGAATTTGGGTCTCCGATGGTGGATCCCTAGGATTCGACAAGTAGCTCGACGAAATGTATGATATGCCAAAGACTGAAAGGTAAACCTTATGTGACTGGACCAGTTCCGCCTTTACCAGAATGCCGCGTGAAGCATGTAGAACCCTTTCAATCAGTGGGGTTGGATTACACTGGAGCATTAAAGACGAGAGAACATGAAAAGGTCTATATCTTATTGTTTACATGTGCCACGTCTCGAGCGGTGCACCTCGAATTATGTGACAATATGTCTTGTGAAGAATTCATGCTGGCGTTTAAGAGGTTTTGTGCCCGTAGATCGTTCCCTCAACTTGTGCTGAGTGACAATGCTCCCACGTTTACTCAAGCATCTATATACCTCAAGGATTTGAGCGATGATCCAACGGTCATTGCTTTTATGGGAGAAAGAAAGTGCGAATGGAGGGTCATCCCAGTGAAGGCACCTTGGTTTGGTGGAATGTGGGAACGGTATGTAGGTATAGTCAAATCAGGACTTAGAGCCGTAGTAGGACGTGCTTTATTGAAGAAAAGTGAGTTGATGACAGTCCTCACCGAGATAGAAGCAGTTGTTAATGACCGCTCACTTACTTATGTTTACATCGACCTACAAGAACCACTGCCACTGATGCCAGCGCACTTACTCTTCGGTCGACCATTGACTGGATTTCCATCCGATTGTCAGTCACTTGTGGAGCTAGAGGATCCTTCTTTGTATACTGAAGCGGCTGTATCCCGGCGGTACCAGTACATCTCTAAGATTATCGAGGATTTTAGAAACAGGTGGGTTCACGAGTATCTACTATCTCTGAGAGAAAGGAATTCTCGACCCACAGGTAAACCTTCGGCACCCTCGGTTGGTGATGTGGTTCTGATCCATGACGAAGGTCTTCGCATGTACTGGAAGTTGGGCCGTGTGCTAGAAGTGTAAAAGGGGGGTGACTCAGTGGAGCGAGTAGCGCTGTTATGGACTGCCAATGGGACCACTGTTCGTCCTATCGCACGTTTATACGCCTTGGAGCTTGACTCTACATCACAATCCAATGCTCCGCCTGAAACTGCTGGAACCGAGGATTCTATACAGGCTGATCCACCACTATTGACTGGTGATCAACCTCGGATCGGGACTCGTCCTAGACGTGCTGCTGACAACACCATCAACATGTGGCGTTAAAAGATAGCCTCAGCTCACCTGTAGGTTAAGGTGGGGTTCAGGTTCTTTTGTGGGGGGGGGGGAGTGTATCGTGGAAATCACGATAAGTTAGGCTATAACGGTTATTCCTAGGTGTTTAAGTTAGGAATGTCATGTTGTCTGGCACGGTAGACTAGATGGTGGAAAAATATCATACCGTGATTATCGTAAGTTAGGGTACAGGTATATTATATTAAAGACCTATTATGTTATATCATAATATTTATGGGGTCATTGTAGGATATATGTAGATTACCATATATATATATATTAGTACCTTAGACAATCGTATCATTAGTGCAGTACAATATTTTTCCTGGAGCCGGCAGCGTTCTGCTGGTGGCCATGCTGGGAGACAGCCGGTAGAGCTCTCATAGATTTCATCCGAACCAGTAGTACACTTTCGTTAGCTGTGCTTTAGTGCCTACAATAGTCAACAACTAATCATATCTTCATCATCGACGCTCTCACCCGACTTACGACTGACAGCTAATTTGTTTTTTTCCTTTATGTACATGATTAATTAAAACCATCTATCCTTAAATCAGGATGAGCTTTGGTGCCGTCCTCCTATCCCTTGAGTTAGCCTAACCGTCACCTTGTCCACCATTTTAACCGGCTTCGTACCTCATTACTGTGCTGTGTGATTGATTGGTAAGTTGAATCCCAACATTATTTGATTCCCTTTTTATGTGATTGACCTTTAGCTTTGATTTAGTCTAGTACTTCTATAACCTTTACCCGTCATTCATCACACCCTTTCTCTCTCAGCCTCATACTGCTCGCTGCTCCTCCTTTACCACTGCCACTATCTTTACCACTCCCACTGACTCTACCACTGCCTCATTCTCTAACTCTACTACTCTGTCTACCTCTCTCCATCCTGATGCTACTGCTTCTACCTCTGACTCTGCTTTTGCCTGAGTGAGGGGATAGTTCCTCTTATTGCCATGCTTCTGCTTCTCCTCCTCCTCCTGCTGGGAAGAATGGCAAGAATTGTAAAGATAAATTAAATTAAACCCCCCTAAGCTGTCAGTCTTATACGCACGCCATCCCATTTCCGGCTCCTTCAAGGGAGTCCTCCCGGCTTTACTTGGGAAATGGGGTCTGTCTCATGCAACTGGCCATGTTTTGGTTTTCCTGGCCCTACGGAGGTCTAAACCTTTTATTGCCAGGCGAAACCTGGTGACACAGTATCTTCTTATGCCGTTTGTGTTTCTTATTGTGTATCTCTTTCTGATATTTCGCATGTGCTCTTGGCAAACGATACTGACCATATCGATACTGCAGATGCTATGGCCTCGATGATAACCGACCCTGCTGATCCCCCAACTTCTTCTGATGGCCCTCCCTCTCCATGTTCTACAATAGTTACAATGGAGCTCTATACACTGTCTATTGCGAAAAATTGTTCTACAAGTGGCAAAGGGGACACTATCTTCCTGCAGAATGTTCCACTGAATTGTCCTGTCTCTCTGCATAACATGTTCAAGTCATTTGGTGTAGTAACTCATATCAGAAATAAAGTTTTGGACACTTGTGGGTCTGTAAACAGATGTTAGGTTTCATTTTGGGAAGAGATCTCTGCTACAGCTGCCCATGAAACTGCCCTGACTCTGCTACTCGCTGGCTGCAGCAGAGAGAAAACTAAGAACATTGAGACTCGGGTAAACTACATTTTATACCGGAGAACTCAAACTAAAAAACGAAGTTACTTTAACCCACTGGACCCCAGCGACGCACGTGATGCATCGCCTATTTATGTAATGCACAGTCCCAGCATCGCAGCACATGCATCCGCAATTTTGCCCTTTTTACTTCTGTCGTATGACACCTAGAGGGCTCAAATTTCTATGGGATCTATTTTATGATGTGGCGGAACGATAGCAGTAGCTGGCAATCCCCCAAGTCCAGCCGAGCGGGTGTGGGGATGGGCGGGACGCCAGTTTACCCCCTTACCTCGCGAGTCTTACACAACGTCGGACCGTTCTCTTCGCCACCTAAGCAGGGGTGTTGGTGTTGAGCAATCCCTTGCAATACTGGTTGAGAGTATTGAAGAAGATAGTGATACTGAATCATCTGATGAAGATTCAGGGGAGGAGTATCGCCCATCACAAACAGAGATGGAGGAGATGAGAGAAGAGCACCCCATCGATCCCATCCCTCGTCGCCGCGTCGCATCTGCGGCGCGTGGAGGGAGGGTGTCTCACCCCCCCACTGCTCACCAAGAAATTATTGAGAAGGATGAGGAGAGTAATGAACCCACTCCTCCCCCACAACAAGTGCATTCTCCCTCACACCTATCTTCACCACCACTTCCCACTGTCTCCCCACTAAAAGCTGCAGCCCCTAACATATTCTATGGGTTGAGCATTGGTTCAGCTTTCTTGGCAGCACAGGCATTGTCTTCTTCAGATGAAACAAATAAGGAAATGCCTGCCCTAGACCACTTTACCACTCACGCCGCCTGTTCACCCCCTTATCAGCGCGGGATGACTCCGCACATTCTCAGCCTTACCAACCTACACCATTACCACCACCAAACTCCTCTCCTGCCTACTCTCCACCACCACTATTACCCCCCGGCCCACTGCCTTACTCCCCCATCAGGCGTTCTTTGTCGCCTCAACCTGGGACCTCCCACAGCCATGACACATCATGGTTACCTCAGACCCCACCACAACGCCCTACTGGCCAACTTAGGCGTGGGCGTGAGCGTGTACTTTCCCGTGGGTGTGCCACCGCGGCCGAAGAGCATGTAGGTTTTGCAGTTGTTTTTAAGGCCACCACTCACCTTGCTTGATTGCCTGGGGTTGCCCCTGTATTTTCTGTAGAGGCATATGCTATTATCCAAGCTTTGAAAGTGGCAAGCGACTCCGCTGGAACGGTTTTCACTATTTACACTGATTTGCAGTGTTCTTTTTGCCATCAAAGTTTATTTCCCTGTGCATCCATTAGTTCAGGACATTTAGGCATGGCTTTATCCCTTAGCATGTAGACAAAAATTATAAATTACTGTTGGGTCCTAGCTCATGTGGGGATCTAGGGTAATGAAGAGGCTGATACGGTTGCAAAGAAGGCTGTACAGAGTGTGAGGACCGGTTCTCTATCCCCACAGGGGATTTGAAATGCAGTATCGGGTCGCTGATTTGGGGGCAATTGAGGTGGTCGTTCCTCACTGTCACCAACTAAAAACTTGAAGCTGTTCACCCTTCTGAGAAGATTTGGGGGGTCTCGCACCTTCAAGTAGGTAGACGCACGGAGGTAGTCCTCATGAGGCTGCACATTGGTCACACATATATGATGTATAAACACATATTGCATAGTGATCCCCTTCGATATGTGCTGTGTGTGACAAGGTGGTGTCAGTAAGCTACATTCTAACTTCTTGCTGTACTTACTCATCCACTAGATGCTCTTTAGGTTTTACTTTCTTTTCCTGGCTGAAATTCTTGGCCAAGATGCAGTATTTTTAAGCAACGGTATTATATATTAAATTGAGGTATTTCTTATGATAATTCATTGTTCATGTTTTTTAAATTTTGATCATCCTGTAATGATGCTTACATTTTTTATGTAGTGCTGAATGATAACTTCAGGTCCCAGTTGTGTGGCGATTGTGCCTTAGTTTTATAGATTCAAAAATAATTCCAGAGCAAGTCTACTTGCGGATTGTTAACTCATAAACTGCGAAGCCATGGCAGTTCAAACCCTCCCGCCAAGCGAAGATATTTGGTTCTATTCTGACAAAAATCGTCATATGTCACATATTATTACTTATCCATATGCACCTATTTTGCTTTCAATATGAACATATGAACATTTAAGAGAAATAAAAGAAGTGGTAATAGCACTTGGGGGTGAAAAAGACGTACTATTGCCGCAAGGTCGTATCATGAGGCGAGAGCAGGGGGGGCGTATATGTTCCCTCTACAAGCTCTCAATCGATACTGATGAGTCTGAGTACAAGACTCTATGTTGCTAGGATCTCTAGCTGCCTCACTTACTTTAAAGAGACCAGGAGGGGGAATTTCGTGTACAAAATTACCCGATAAAAAGGGGAACAAGAGGAAAAATAGTTGATAATTGAGGAGGGGGGGGGAGAAGGAGGTGAAGGGAGGAAGGGACACATATGTGGGAGTGGTAGCAAGTAATGGAGGGGAATGATCTTACCTAATCACAAATTGCTTTGTATTGAGTGCCATTTGGGTGTTTTTTATTTATTTTTTGTTATGCTCTGGATCTATTGAGAACAGTCGTAGATCACCAGAAAAACCTCTATTGAGGACGGTTGCCGCTTTTGGATTAAGTATAGGCTACCCAGAATGTTTACATAGGCTAATTTAATATAAAACTATCTGAACTTAACCTCTTATGCCCTCAACTCTGCATAGTTATATAATATTGGAAGGCTAACCTAATGTGCCTTGAAATATATTTTGTGCTTGAATAAATTTAGCCTAGCCTATTATAAACGTAGCTGCATTTCAGGACCAGGCCAATACTGATAAATTGAACCCGAGCCAGAAGAATTATTGTCCAGTGTTATCACTACTCAGCTACACCTCCATGTTGTAATGTGTGTGTGTGTGTGTGTGTGTGTGTGTGTGTGTGTGTGTGTGTGTGTTTTAATTTGTACATATCTTGGGCTAGTAATGTTAGGTTACCAAGGATGTAAAATATAAGTGCAGAAATTCAATATTCTGTAAATTTTACAATACAATTTCTGGCAATAATATTAGGCTGCCAAACATTCTCTGTATGATTTACATGAATATGTATAAACGTTTACAGCATAACCATCAATTATGCAATTGGAAAATATGTTTAGCATTTATATTTTGTTCTTCCTATTACGAGAGTTTCTGTAAAAATAACTAACAAATGTAAAATGTATAGGTCCGTTTGCACAATGCCAGAGTGTAATCTGTAAAGAATTTTACAGAATCCTATAAATTTGTACAGAGAATGGTTGTCAGCCTAATTGCCAGATATTCTCTATAAAATTTACATAATGAGTTTCCAGTGTATATATATATATATATATATATATATTGCATATATCCTTGTGACTCTCTCTCTCTCTCTCTCTCTCTCTCTCTCTCTCTCTCTCTCAGTCTCCCGTTCCTTTTAAAAGCGGCCGACATATATTTCCTTGCTACCCTTTCTCGCCCGACCATTTAACATTTTAGTGTGTGGGGGAGAGGAGGCCGCCTTTATCGTCTCTCTCTAGTCTGGCTCTTTCACTTATGACCCCTCTCTTTAATTTCATAAATCATCCTCTCCCTCTCTCTCTCTCTGAATTTGTCTGATTATATCTCATCCCCACTTTTTGTTAATGTGTTTTACTGCGTGATTGAGAGAGAGAGAGAGAGAGAGAGAGAGACTCTGAGAAGCTTTTCCACACAATAAAGAAAACAAGAGTACAAGCTATGCAAGAAAGAAAAGTTAGAACTAATAAACTAAAGGCATGCTAAGGGGTTATCTAGTGAAAGATTAAACGGGAAATGCTTGTAAAAGAAGTGTATAGTGCTAAGTATGTGTACATTAGCTTTAGTCTAACGATACATCAACATTACAATATATTATTATCTAACAATGTTTACTTTCAGGCATTCCTATTTTAGTCGTCTCCTGTATTCCCAAAACGGATCGGAGGATATAGTACTTTAAAAAAGAAGTATTTTTGTCATATTGTGTATCTTTCTACAATATAAACATGGCATGGAGCATACCAGACCCCCGTATCCAAAAGACACACAGATATAAGGGACAAAGGAAATATATATGGCTATGGGAAACGGATGTAGTTCATACAGTATTTTGACAGGATCTATCTTAAATTACATACATTCTCGAATGGGAAATAGGTATTGAACATCTGTGAAGTATGCTGACATTATATACTTAATTATTAAAGAACGGATGAATGTGAAACACTATAATTTTTTTTTTTTCCAACTTACTTCCTCTCGGGCATAGGCTGAGAGCCTTAACATTCACCGCTTTACAATGAACAGTGAAGCCCGTGAGGTCTTGTTTCAGTCTAGGGAGTGAGACATGTGAAGCACGTAGAGTACAACGAGCACCTGCCATCTTGCCTTCACATGAGGCACGGTGCTCACTCATGGCCCGAAACGACCCAATCTCTGAAGCCACCTCGTTCCCGTGCTTCACTGTCTTACCCCCTACACTCGGACTCTCACACTTACACACACACAACGCCACCTGTTGAGCAGATAACTCATCAGGCATTGCACCCCTATAGCACATTTTGAATATGGGAATATTCATACAGTGCTATTTAATCAGGGAACAATGAGGGTATTTTATTGACGTTTCGGTGGGCTTGTGGTAATGCACTGATACTAGGTACAGCACAAATTCCATCCCAATAATATCTTCCCATTGATACATCGGGATTTGAACCCGGGACCTTTGGATTACCAGACCAGTGGCAAGACCACTCCACCACACCTCCCCTATACATATATATGAGTAATAAACGCGTGATTACAATATATATATATATATATATATATATATATATATATATATATATATATATATATATTAATTTATTTACTTAATTCTGTATGGAACTGTATCTATTTCAGGATAATAGGAATACTCTTTAACCCGCAGAGGGTACCTCTGCAAATGTGCTGTACACTCTAAGCATTTTATTTGTCGAAACAAATACACTTTAATACAGTTGTAACAATATTACCGGAAACATATCAACTGTATGATTAACAAATATATTTTTTTAAAACGTATGCTGAAAAAGTTGAATGTTTTACTATAAAGACCAAAGTTCAAAATTATTTGAAAAAGCAGATGCATAATAATACTAATCAAAAACATCTAGTTTCCTCGACAAAGGGCTTCAATGCACAAGCAAATTCGGAAAAGGATTAGCGGATCACCAAAGGACGAAACAGGAAGAGAGAAATGGAAAAAAGGAAATAGAAACAAGGGAGACGGAGAGGGGAAACAGAGGGATAAACAAAATAAATAAAGAAGCGGATAATGGAGGGGGCAAGGGAGGGTGAAGAAGGAGTGGACACAAGAGGGGCCGGTAGGGGAAGGAGAGCGCTGGAACACTGACAGAGAGGCTATAAGTCTTTACTTTGCTTAGCGGTAGACATTATTTTGCTTGGGATGAACCTTGGTTAATTTATATATTGAATGTTATTTCAAGTAATATCAGAGTGACCACAAGATAGAGATTTATTTTGGTCAACATTAGACAATATCAGTCAGCTTGCAAAAAAATCTTAGTTTAAAGGTTTAACGCTCTCTCAGAGAAAGGAACACCAACACAAAATAAAGCCTATATTTTGCTTAACGCTATTTCATTCGGCTTTGAATAGGTCTATGGTAGTTCATGTCAGAAGTAAATTAGTTTTCCTAAATAATAGGCCACGAAGTAGAGTATTTGATTTAATCTCAACGACTGCCAGGCGAAAGGGACTGGAGTTCTCGAAAAGGGGACTGGGCTCCGGTCCTGACGCTGTACTTGACCTACAGTGTGCTGGTTTAATAATCCAAAAGGGTTGAATGCCTCTGGAAGTCTTATTTTAACTAACTAGCTACTGTAGTATAATTTGTCCTGGTCCGACCTCTTGTGGGTAATTATATTATTATCTGTGGCTTGTTTTTGCCATTTTCATGCAATGTATGTTAGTTTCCCCCAACATAAATAAAAATGCCTTCCCAGACTTTATTCACGCTAATCAATGCCTACCCAGAACCATTTCAAGCGAAGTTTGTACATTTTTCAATAGCAAAAATACCTGGCCAAAGGCCGATTTCTTCGAAGATACAGGCTCGCTATCGCTTGCCCAGAAGAGTAATTGACACCTGAATCGGTTGAAGTGGCTTATTATCGCCAAATTGATGGTGTGAAACGTCTTAAAATCTCGAGCGAAACAGGAGAGATCCAAAAAGACCCCCTTCTAACCAAATAGGGTTAAATCTTCTGACAGCATGGTTAGTTACAACTGGACGGCAGAGGCTATCAACCCAATTAGATTATTAAGCCAGCACACTGTAAGTCAAGAATAACGTCAGGACTGGAGTCTCTCTGCGAGAACCCCAGTCCCTTGGACAGCATGGGGCTAGTGCCACTTCTCTCATATCGTAAAATTGTCGAGAGAATTATGGCCGTGTTTTTTATTTTTATTTTGTATTTATTATTTGTTTTTATTATCAATTACACTCTAAGCTATCCCGAATGGAATCGAATCTGTTCATTAATTCTGTACTTAGTAAATGCAATCCGTGGGTTTATTTAAGCGGTTTGAAGATTCAGAAAGGGCCATGACCTATGTCAAGGATTCTTTATGAAAGGATGAGAGATTGAGAGGTTACAGTTCTGATCCGCACACACGAGAGATGGCAGCACGATTGCCAAAGAAAATGGTAGGGTACATATACATACGTAATAATCCCTACCTTGTATTAATAACGGTATGACAAATCAAATCAACGTTATCCAAATATTCAGTAAATATGACATAGTTCAATAGATATAACTAAAGGCTACTGTAAAGGCCAGATCATCATGAACTAGTCGTCATAATGAGGAGGTTCAGAGCCAAGCCTCCTCTACCGCCGCCATTGTTGTTGTGAGACTCGGGAGTTGCACACGTCATATAGACTGGGACAGTAGCTCTACATTCTTCAGATAGTAGGAAAAGTAGAAAGTATCTACGAGGTGCCGTTGTAAAGGCTTATACCTCAATACCTTCATATGACCTGACCTGAGTATATCCCTAGATGTCATACGTATACCTTAACTACGTATCTCGTCAAAATGTCCAGTTTTAATACTTTACAATTTAACATCTACATAACATGCACCTAATAATATACATTCAAAATTACATTCATATTCTTGTTGTGTTGTTTGGAGTTATACTTGCATCATATAGAAGTATTCTATATATTGCATATGTATACTTACTGTTTTATCTCTTGCTTTTATATATCTATTCTATTCTAAATAACTTACAAGTGTTTTTGCCCATATTAATTCACTCATAGAGACGTTCCCTCTTACCAACCAGACTTTATGTTTTGGAGTGTACACTAAGAAACAAATCCTGACATAATTTGAACCCTCGAACAGCGAAAGCAAACCTCCGAAATGTTTATGATATGCAAATTTAATGAGACGATTAAATTCAGTTCGGGATAGCTTCAAAAACTTAATGCCACGATTTATGTCCTAGAGGTGATGAAATTCTATAGCAATGAGGGCCTATAACAGAAAACTACAGATGAAAAGAAAACGACGCAATATTCGAGTTAGATGGTATAAGATTAAGAATGAAGCCAAGGGGATGAAGAGGTAAACGGAGGAAAATGGGTGGAAATGAAATAAAAAAAAAAGTATAGCGGACTACAAGGAACACAAATTAAGAAAGTAAATGATACCACACCAGAGAGAGAGAGAGAGAGAGAGAGAGCAGATTGAACTAGAGGATGATATTATGTAAAGAACAAAATGAATTAAAACATGTCTTAAGGAATGGTAGATGAGATAAGTTGGAGGACCAAGGAGGAATAATATGAAACAAATACAAGAACCAAAGAATAAATAAATAAAATAAAGACAAACGAAATAAAGAATTATAAGACGAGGAAGTAGAAGAAGAAGCATGATGAAACGGTATAAGAAAAGGACTATTAGAAGAAGAAGGAATAGGAGTATGAAATAAAGAACAAGGAAGAAGTATGATAACACAGGAGGAGAAGAAAACAGGAAGAATTCAGATGAGGATGAAGTAAAGAACAAGGAAGAAGTATGATAAAACAGTAGGATAAGAAAAGGAATATTAGAAGATGGAATACGAGGATAATGCACAGAACAAGGAAGAAGAAGTATGATAATACAGTAGAAGATAAAGGAATATTAGAAGAAGAAGGAATATGAGGATGAAAGAAAGAACAGGGAAGAAGACAAAAGATGATAAACAATAGGATTAGAAACAGGAGTGTTAGAAGAAGAAATATTAGGATGAAATATAAAACAAGGAAGAAGAAGTATGATAAAAAAAAAGTAGGAGGAGCAAGATAATGAGTATGGAATTATGAACAAGGAAGAAGAAGAAGGAGGAGAACCAAGCGAGAGGGTAGATTATGAGGATGAAATAGAGAACAAGGAAGAAGAAGGAGATCAAGCGAAGGGGAGATTGCAAGGATGAAATTAAGAACAAGGAGGAAGAAGAAGGAGCATCAAGCGAGAGGGAGATTGTGGTGGGCGCAAAGTGGTGCAAGTGACAATGGACAATAAAAGAGAGTGAGGGGGATTAGCCATGATGGACGCTGAGAGGAGTGGGGGGGAGGGGGGGGGGAGCCGGGAGAAAGCATGAAATAAGAGCAGGCGAGGAGGGATGGAGGAAGGAGGCTTGGGATAAGAGAGGCAACAAAGAAGGAGGAAGAAGGAAAGAGAAGGATACAGGGAGGGAATTAAAAGAGTGTAAGTAAATGAAGACAAATGAGAACCGGGAGAAAGCAACGAAGAAGGGGGAAGAAGGATAAAGGGATGGAATACGACGAGTGAAAATAAAAGAAGAACAATGAGAGCCGGGAGAAAGCACGACAGGATGAATGGATGAAGGAGGCTTGGGAAACAGGAATTACGAAGGAAGGGGAAAGATAAAAGAGATTATCGGATGACGGAAAATAAAATGGGAAGACAAAAAAACACGGACCAAATTTTCGTAAGTAGTATCGAACAGATAATATATCATGCGAGTGAAAACATTTGGAAATATATTATATTGACTCTATTTGTTATTTTGCTTAGTTGTGTGGTGATAGGATATTAATAGTACCACATGTATTAATTTAATTTAATTGATTTCATTAGTTGGGTTTATTTGGGAACAAGAACAAATAATAATGTGTTAAAAATATTATTCCAATTTCCCTGTCACTATCACGGATTTTCATAGGGTCGTGGATTATTTTGTGTTAGTCCGACTACATTGTATTGCCCGCTTATTGCATACTATGCTACGATTCCATTGTAGTAGAACTTACTATTGTGTACTCATATATAACTCTTCCGTGATAAAGCCCACATCAATTTTACTAAAACCATTTATTTACAATTATTATACATTATATTATATTCAAGCCTGAATATTTTTTAGAGTACTTTACCATTTTCCCTAGTAATAACATGAGAAGCCGATTTGTTTTCTACAAAGCGACTAACACCTGAACTCTTATATCCAGATAACAGTGGCACGAATTTCTACAGTGAAAACGATGGTACCAATCCAACCACGAGACGACTCCCTGCAGAATACAGAATACTTTGATTATTCTTAAATGCCGAGCAGAGAGCACTTCGAAAAACCTCAAGTGCTGCGTTTAACCGGGCAGTCTAGTTGCAGTGAATTATGCCTGAACAAATTGTCCTGAAGAATCAACGGTAAACAACTCCGACACTACTAGCACAAGTACGAACAACGACTTTGCTGCCCAAGAAGACGGCCCAAGTAGTGTCGTCATTCGACTCCCCCACATCACCCATCACTCATTATCATAATGAAGTCAACCAATGTAATACAAGCACCTCAGGAAGACCCAGAAACCCTCTAAATGTAGATAGCTATGTGTGCCAAGACAACAGCATCATTCGCTGTGACAGGCAGGGAACTGCTGTCTGGATATATTCAAGAGATATTCCAGATCAATGGGGTCCCATACATAAATATGTTAAGCCTCTTTCCTTCCAGGAATGCTCTTCGAAACAATTCAAGAAAGAAGGTTGCCTACTAGCAACAGTGAACAGATATAACATACGAAAATAAAGATGAAATCTATCATCATTAGCCGGAAGAAATTCCAGAAGAACAAATCTGTAAAACATTTTTCACCAGCTAATACAAAGAAGGTATATGACAAAGTAGCAAAGATGATGGTGCTGTTTAAGAAATTCCATGGAAAATCTGGCAAGCAAGACGAAGAACCATCATCGACCATCCCATAAGACACTTAGTAAATACATGAACTCAACCGTAGAATAAAACTAATATCAAGAAGAATACCCAGAGCAACACCAAGAAGGAACAAGTGTGGTTGGCCAAGCTATTCCGAATCTCTGTCTGGCTCGGAAGATTTATTCAGTATTTGTATCCTTAATTCTTATCTCCAAGACCCACTGATGCCAACTGTATGTCACCTGACTGCTGCCATCCGTTGTCGAAGCCATTCTTCAAGCCCTGTTCACTCTTAAGTTAATCAGGCTGATCAGTCCAGGCTGGACTGGACACCTTCCCAAAAAACAACTTTTCATCCACATTTATCCTTGACCGGTCTCCTCTTTCCCCTACAACTACTTGTTCGTGTGTTTGTTCACCTCATTCTAATTTAATGAAGGTTCAAGATGAGCTGAAACTGTGGTGTTTTCACAATACACATTATTTTCGACATGTGGGTTTAGTTTTCCAATCTTGTATTCACTGGACAATGAATGGTCTACTCAAACAAATATTTACTAATTTTCACATGCAACAGGCAGGATACTTGTTTACTTTATTCAAGTAAGTACTATACAGTATTTGACTTCGATGAACTCCAAAGGTTTTTGTCATCTGCGCAGATGTGCTATGTTATATTAAGGTATGTAACAGGAACTAAATAGTCTGATAAGTCTATGGATTTTTCCTCAGTACTCTCTCATCATGATATTCACCCAACTAAAGAGACTGTTCACTCGCAATTTATGTCTCCTTCCCTATCGATGTTCATTCTAATTCTACCCATTCCTATGTCTGCGATTTCTTACCTAACTTCTCTGTTACTAATTGTTAATATTTTATTATGAGAAAGCTTCCATAAGTTGAACAAATCATAACTAAAATATAAAACACCGCCATGAGAGATCCGAGAATGGTGTATACCCTCAGACTACACGAATTCTTTCTAAAGTTAAATTAAAACGCTTAATGTTAATTAATATGAAGCAAAAAATCGTCATATTACTGACATAAAATATTTCATTAATATGATTATAATGTTATGTGCCATTTGATTTTATAGCGAATTAATCCTCCATATTGTTTTCCATTAAACTTATTTGTGTCTATGTGTAAGAAGGAGACAAGAGGCAGGTTGCCTGTAACGAGTGTCTCCCCCAAATGAATAAGAGTGACAGAACCAAATTCAAGGGACGTTGGGGTCAAAATGCCTGGACACACAAAGTTTAAAGCAGCTTTAGTCAGAGGATGAATGAAAGATTGATTGAGGGAGAGAGTTCCAGAGTTCACTTGTTGAGTAGAAGAAAGACTTGAGAGAATTTGCCAATTCTGAGGTGGGAGAGCTGGAAAAAATAAGAGTGGGACTGTGTTGAAAGGCGGGTGCCTCGCACACGCCGCAAGGGAGGGTATGCACTGAGAGAGTTCTGAAGAACACTGATTGTTGTAATAGCGATAGAAGAGTGAGAGAGATGCTACATTGTGGCGTGTAGAAAGAGATTGTAGGGATCTAGTAAGAGGAAGTGAGTAGTTGAGACAAAATTCTTTGGGCTCTACTCGTTCGAGAAGTGCGGTATGGGTGGAGCCTCCACACACATATGAACAATACTCAATACAGGGATGCACTGAGCCCCGATACAGAGCAAGAAGCGGTGCGGGGGTGAAGAACTCACGGAGACGGTCTCATTCTACATTTAATCTCTCAATCATTGCGCATTTATATTCTATCATTCAAAAGATCGAATACCTTATCAAAATATTATCACTCAACATTGTTTACCAAGTGCACATTACCCTATATTATAATGTATACGTTTTACATCTAACAGGAATGAAGAAGCATTTACGTGCATTTCCTAATATGTATGGCGGAAGAAGAGTGAGTTATAATAACACAAATAAAATGTGAACTAATATACACTGTTGTGAAGAGGTAATAAGACAACAGATGGATTTGGTGAAGCAAAATATAAATATCAGGATATTGTTTGAAGTGCATAATAGAGAGGGGTATATTTAAATACTATATAAATGGAGTCTATTTCTTTATAAATATTAGTGCCGTGAATAATTCTGGTTAACATAGCTTCCCCTAATTCACATTCAAATTATTAAAGAAACTCACACAAACACACACACACAAGGTATTTGCGTTTGAATTACCGGGCACCACCAATATTAACATTTTTAGATTTACGTTTCTAGAATTAGAGTAATATTAATCCTCGATTATCATGCATGCCCGCTCAGCATGTTTGCATGTTTGAGTGCCGTAGGCTGCACTTTAAAAACAAATTGGTACTACTTTATCACATTATTATCTCGATCATAGGCTGGTACTGCAGTGTATAAAACAAATATGGCAAATTCGATAGTAGCGGGAGTGATCTTTTCCCGACTCTCCTTCAATTTTATAATTGGTTTCCTCTTTTCATTGTGTCCCTAATAATAATTACCTTCACTTACCACAACAATATTGACCCCGATAGGTAGGGAGGGTATGAAGTATATCAGGGAAAGAGCGGGGTTGAAACAGAAGTTTGAGGCTGTACATCATCTGATCAGATCAAAACATACAGTATAGAAAGCTTACTTGTGATTTGCTGACCAAACCCGCTTGTGATTGGCCGGCTGAAAGTGACGTCATGACCTCACCATATCGATCGATAAATTGTAGGTCCCGGATCCGTATTTTAATTTAATAATTTGTTCCAATAATTAATAATAAATGCCTGATTATGTCCTCCCGCTGTAACCAACGCTCTTAACCATATGTTCACGATTAATATTGTGCCCAACTGTTGGTGTTCAATACTTTTGAAGGTAGTGAAAGTAAACATCACTAAACACAGGAAACAAATTATGATATTGAAGGGGAGTGTGCAAAACATCGGTCCCACTAACATGATCATGCTGTAAACGCAGTGATACCATATTTACGGGTGCTGACCTACCAGATAGTATGTGTACTTATTACCCAGTACATGGGATACAAGACCAACTTATACCTACCAGCTAGTGCGGGTTCCTAGTCCCCAGTACGTGGGATACAAGACTAACCCTATACCTACCACCTAGTGCGGGTTCAAAGTACCCAATACGTGGTATACAAAACAACTTATACCTACCAGCTAGTGCTGGTTCCTAGGAACACCAAATTGTCATTAACCTAACCAAACAACCTAACCTAACTTAACCTAGTGTACTTAGTGGGGACTACCGCCCCCACACCCCCGACGTTAGCACGTCAAAATCAGACTAACCTCGGAGGTTTCATGATCAGCAAATATAAATCATAGTAACCTCGGAGGCTTCATGATTAGCATATATAATTCAGACTAACCTCGGACTATCAACGGTGGAAGTTCTACAAATAATCCTGTGCAAAAAGATGTTTTAGTGCACTCACACATCAAAACAACTTCACTGATCAGAGAGCAACCCTCTCTCATTTCCATTATGGCCGAATCTGAGATTCCATCGGGCAACAGAGACGAAAATCTAAGTGGCGTCACAGTCGTCACACGCAGTGCAACAACCAATAACATGCCAAAAATGTGTGTGACGTCACCGTTGCCACACGCAGTTCATTGACCAATAGAATATCAGCTTACAACACAACATTCGGTTAGGCTGGCTCTTGTGTTGCGTTTATCTTAGTCTACGGACAGTTTACGCTGTGATTGAGCTGCATACTCAATTTACTAAGTTATTGTAGGATTATACTAATTTCGTACCTGAACTCAACACATCTTCAACTCATTAGAAGCTACAACTAAAATTATATTTGGAAAATTATTGCCGGTATTTATTATATCATGAAAAACATCGCCCCTGCTACTATCGGGTATACCAACAATATTAATGGTGATTATATAATTATGAATGTTCCATACTGACAGGTAGATGGATTGGGTGGAAGAGAAAGCACAGGGCAGAGCTATGAATCTTTATTCTCTAACGTTTCGGGTTATGTTATGTACCCATCTTCAGAGAGATTGACATATTTTAGAACACTCACAATATATATATACAAAGTCAGGAAATTCAGTGTTGGCATCCTAGAATAGTGCTGCCATCTTTATGGCTATATTTTAAATCTTTTAAGTAGAACAATTTTCTGATTAGCCTACCCTCTGGACGGGGATATTCTTTACCTCTTTCCCTAATTACCTTTTTATCCCTCTCGGTACCAGCAACGGACTTATATTTATTTGTTCACTATTGGTAACAGGAAAGGTTTGAACAAATATATAATCATATATACACGCATATACATACAGTACATATACATAATAATATATATATATATATATATATATATATACATATATATATATATATATATATATATATATATAATATATATATATATAAATATATATATATATATAAATATATATATATATAAATATATAAATATATAAATATATATATCTATATATATATATATATATATATATATATATATATAATACATACATGCAGATACACACATATACAGCATATGTATATACGTACATACACAAATAATTATATATATTATATATATATATATAATTATGCATACATACATATACACACATATACAGCATATGCATAAACATACATACACATATATATATATATATATATATATATATATATATATATATATATATACAAACTATCGAATTTCTCCTGCCTTTGACTTTAGAGCTATATTAGCGGCGTAAACTTACCATGTATATGTATGTATAATTATTTTTGTATGTATGTATATATATATATATATACAGTATATGCCGTATATGTATGTATATGTAGGTATGTCTATGTACTGTATGTATGTCTATGTATGTATGTATGTATATGTACGTGTATATGTATCTATATATATATATATATATATATATATATATATATATACTGTATACTGTATATATATATATATATATATATATATATATATATAGTTAGTATTATGTTCTCTCCACTAACCAACTTTACTCCTAAACTCGATTAATGAAATTAAGAAACACATGTGGCAGTCCGGGGATTTGAACCTAGGATGCTCACACCGAAAATCAACACACTTATGCATTGCACCACGAAGACAGTTAACTCTTCTTAGGCGGGGGTGGACTTTAGTCGGGCTAGAGAACCATGGACTATATGTGGCGGGGACCGACTTAAGTCTGTGTGCAATTTTTGAGCAATAATGGCTCTGAGAGAGAGACAAGCGATGGGAGGAGCGTAGGTCGGCTCATGACCGCTCGGCACGGGTCCCGCGCGACTAATTACGTCTACTCCACACACACCCACACTCACTACCTCGCTACACAGGGAATTATGTAAGGAAATTACCGTATTGTAGGGATTTTTCCTTCGTCTTGCACGATCGTTGCAAGAGAACGTGTGGTCGGAGAAGGATGGTTCTGGCGTCACTTGAAAGCTCAATTATCGCCCTTTCAGGGATACATAATTGTATTACGCTCTGGCTCTTGTTTATGCATGAAAAAGAGCACGGAAACAAGGTCGTTTAGGGTAAAACCACCCACTTGGCGGGTAGTAGAAGTTACTGACGGGCCCGCTCGTAAGGCGTTAAAGAATACTGCACAAGCCTACAATTTATTATGCAGTTTCGAATCCTGCATACCAATCTAAGCATGTACAATATCCCAACTGCACTATCGGAAGCTATGCATAGGTGAAAGGAAATAGTAATTATTGGGGCTCTTAAACCTAGGGAAGGCCTCTCGATAAACTACTACTGAGCCTGAATGAATTATTATGTTCTCTCCACCAACCAACTTTACTCCTAAACTCGATTAATGAAATTAACAAACACATGTGGCAGTCCGGGGATTCAAACCTAGGATGCTCACATATATAAATATATACAGGTATATGTATGCATAATTATATAATTATATATATTATATATAAATATATATATATATATATATATATATATATATATATATATATATATATAAATACTGTATATATATACAGTATATACTGTATATACAGTATGAAAGTGTTAAGTATATATCACAAATACACGTGAGCCACTAAATGTTTCTAATCTCTCAGTGGGGATCGAACTGCCGACCGTCAGGACGATAGCCAGCGCTTTAAACAGCTACACCACGGCATGGTGATGGGCTGGTCTATCAGAGTGAGAACTGAGCGATCTCTGCCGTACCCATAGCTTACTCTGACTGTTCCTTTTACTTATATATTTTCTAGATCTCAAGTGACTGCGTCTCTTCCGTGGATTGACCTCCCAATCTACTAAGATTGGAAGCCAAAGCGTCACATTTTTCCTTTGCCCCTCAACTTTCTCTTCATAATTGCTGAGGGGCACAGGGCCCTGGGTGGGGCTTTGGTTTCCCGGGCGTTTCCGCACCCTCCTCAGATTCCCGCCATGGAGTGGCTTCGGTCACCCAGGCTTTATTGTGGTCGGGAGGGAGGATTCTGTGGGGGCGCTCAGTTATGGCCTTCGCCTTGCTCGGGGCCTTGGGGCTGTTCGGCCAGGCAGCTTGGGGAACAACAACACCAACAACAACAACAACATCTACACCACGGCAGTATGTATATGTATGTATGTGCGTGTATGTACAGTATATGTATATATAATTATATATTTGTTCAAACCTTACCTGTTACCAATAGTGAACAAATAAATATAAGTCAGTTGCTGGTACCGAGAGGGATAATAAGGTAATTAAGAGAAAGAGGTAAAGAATATCCCCGTCCAGAGGGTAGGCTAATCAGAAAATTGTTCTACTTAAAACAATTAAAATATCGCCATAAAGATGGCAGCACTATTCTAGGATGTCAACAATTAATTTCCCTACTTTGTACAGTATATATATTGTGAGTTTTCTAAAATATGTGTTCTCTCTGAAGATGGGTGCAGAAACATTAGAGAATAAAGATTCATAGCTCTTCCCTGTGTGTTCGTGTATATTATGTATATATACTGTACATATATATTATATATATAGTATATATATATATATATATATATATATATATATATAAAGTATTGCATTAAATATAATTATGTGTGCAAGAATAATCCTAATATAAAAGTATTTCAACAATTATATTTACCCCAAATTGATCTTAATATTGAAGTAAGTTTTATACCTGAAGACAAATTGTAATAAACGAATAGTGGAAAATACGAGTCAAGAACATAATTGTATAAAGCTCTTTCTTGAAAAGTTATGATATATGACAAAGTACGAACAATAATATTATATATAGGCTACTGTAGAAGCATATTATATTGAGAAATTAATGAGTATTAATGAGAAATAATATGTTAGTCTGAATATGACCGTGTAAATAAGGAAGAAATGCATGACACACATAATGAAAATATATCAAAGTGAAAGACTAGAGTGAGAAGTAAATGAAATAACATACCAAGGGCTGCTAAAGGCCGCGTCCCATACAGTACGTCAAGACCCGACAAGAGCCGATCTTTTCAAAATATTTGAATTTTTGAAAAATCGTGCATGATCGAGTAACATCGTGTAAATAAATCGGCTCTACTCGAGTTGATCTGGAACTGGACGGGGTGCCCGCCGACAGGTCCGTGAAGTCGGCCAATAATTAGTGTATGCACTATTTTTCAGCCGACTGTTTTTGATGGTCGGGGAAAAAAAACGTTAAATTTTGGACGTGCTGCTGACGTATGTCGATCGGTTTTCGGACGTGCAGCAATCGTTTTTGACATACAAAATCGGGAATTAACCGGGCAAAATGTTCGAACCAGACTATAGTAAGCTCGACACGACCATGACATGACAAACGCCCGACTAAAAACAGACAACCAACCCGATCCTTTCGATAACGATATCGTTACTTCGTTGTATCGTTATTTATCGAAGATATGGATATTTATCATATTTTAAATAAAAAATCTTAAATGCAGCAATGCTATCATTATTTTATTAGAAAAAAATACACCTGCCATTACGAGGGTTCGGTTCGGCTTTTAGTTTACCTATTTATTGACTATTCTGCGGATTTCTGCCTGTTTGGCAATTAACCCGCTGAGTGCCAGCCAATTTTGACGGTGTGCTTCTGCCAGTGCCAGAGTTTTTTTGTTTTTTTTGGTTAAATCTATCAAGTTGGCAGAGAAAGGAAGGATAATGGTAAAAAAAAAACACTCCCCTTGCCAGAAATCAGGTCCCGGATGGTCCCGAAAGTAGCTGAAAAGACACTATAGACAACAGAGACTGTTATGGTATCGGAATGTATGGGTGGGAGGGTGGTTTTGGGGTTGGTGCAGGGAAGGTAGAAGGGTAATTGACTTGTGTTACACATATGAAGCCGATTGGTGAGGTAGTTTTGCCACCACGGATTTTCCTTTTTTTCCTTTTCTTTGTACGGATACTCTAGAAGTGGGTGGTGGGAGGCGGTTAGGGGTGTGGTCGGGGGAAGGCAGAAGGGTAAGGGACTTGTCACACAAATATGGAACCGATTGGTGCAGTCGTTTCGCCGCCACAGATTTTCAATTTTTTTCCTTCTGACGGGACCGACAGTCAGCGAGGGGGTGGGTGGAGGGATTTGGGATTTTTGTAGTGGGTAGCCTAAAGGGTAAGGTACATGTGGTAAAAATATAAAAGCCATAGGTGCAGTCGTTTCGCTGCTACGATTTTCTTTCGGCGAGGACGTATATATGCGTCCCTGGCACTCGGCGGGTTAATTAACGATTTTCATTATCGCTATTTTGGAACAAAAAGTATGACTTACCGTTAATTCTAATTCGTTTAAGCTGGATTTTTTTTTATCCGATAAACATTAACCCGAAATCGTTAACGCGTTACATTATCGCGTTATTTATCGCGTTAGTGCCCACCTATGGGTAGACTGTGTGGGAGTCTACGGCCCCCGACCTTTATATAGGGTTGGGTACTTGGTCGTGCTTCTGTCGTAGGAGTCGACCCTGTCGGATGACACACGTATGTATCGTGCGACACACTTGCGCAGCACATATGCTGCTCGTCTGGCAGACGACTAACATCCTATCAACATCCAACTTAGCGTACTGTGAACGTGTTGCGCGGACGTGTGTGTCGTACTGACATCTTAATAGGGTCACGAGTTAACGTGTGGCAGACGTAAATGTGTCGTGAGTGACGTGTGAGTGACGTGCGGCTGTCCTTGTCTGGCGAGCCTCGTGTCAAACGTGTCGATTCGGCAAAAAGTTGTTAAATCGGCTAACATCGGCCGTTGTCGTGTGTTGACGTACTGTATGGGACGCGGCCTTAAGGGTTACTCAGAAACTCAGAGTAAATGGTCTGGGTGGTCGTGTTTAGCTATACTGGGACGCAAGCGGTATGTATATAGATCCTCCATGATGTCCAGGTCAGCAGTTGGACGAGAACTGGCTAAGATACTGAAATGATCTCTGTTTTTGACGAGTATCATATAAGGCGGGATGAGTTAAATGTGCTCCCAATTGATCCCTAGGTTTGACCAAACACCCCTACAGATGGCTCTGCCATCGGTTGTGCGTCTTCTGCACACTTATATACAGAATAATGTCACTGGGAGGAACCAGAGGGCATGGCGGCAGATACAAACATGGCACCAAAACAACACGGTCACAGCTGTGTTGTTTGCGGAAAATGAAAGCAGAAACATAAACATCTCACATATCACTTCTTTCCCAAAGGTAAGGCGAAGTGCTTAGTCATAGGTAAGGTGTATCTACGAGTATACAGTATATAGTATACTCACACACAAGCATAATTATATCATGACTGACTGAATAAAAGTTCCAGAGAGATCATCTTGGTAAATGGGTGACCCATGAATGCTGGCATTTGTGTCATTACGAATGTTTATAATGGCTCAAGAACCTTGACATCACCTATCTGAAGACGAAAACACCTGCTCAGGTGAACAAGTCCCGTTTTTTGTACAGCAGCCACTTCTCAGATGACCAGTATGACGTCTGGCCGTCTGACGTCTGACGTCTGATGCTACACCTTTTACAGATGTTTTTAATAATATATTTAAATAGCATAATCTACTCACGTTGTATTTTATGTCATCCACCTGACCAGTTATCTTTAATTAAAGACATACCCTCAGTTATATTTTCTTACTTTGTGTGGGGTGTGAGGTTGGAATGATTTGCCTAAGTATATTTGTCATGAATACACAGAAAAGCAACAGCCGGTAGTGGAGAAATTCCCCTAGCATTGTATAGTGCTTCAGTGGTCGACCTTGCTCAGGCGTGATATTGTTATATATTATACGGTATATATATATATAACTTTTTGAGGGTAATTAAATAGATATAGAGTTGATGAAGCACTTAGCCTAAGGTGGAAATTGGGAGTTATGGTTAGCCATGAAGTTAATATATTCGCCAGACTTTAAATACTTTAGCCACTATGCATCGTAACGTAGGCCCAGTAGGCCTACGTTACGATGCATAGTGGCTAAAGGCCATTCAAATAAAGACACCAATTACAAAACAAAACAAAAAAACATAAAGTTCATTACATATTTAATACAGAGTACAATCACAAAAATGTTAGGAGTTATAGTAATTTAGTAAAAGATAAGTTAAGTGAGGACATGAAAAAAGGGATAGTAAAAATGTAACATCGAGAGAAAATATATTTGTAAATGCAAAATGATAAAATATACGTGTTCCACACGTTTGGGAAAGTTGTTGCTGAAGGGTTGTGTATTTGTTAGTGCATGACGTGTATGGGTAGAACTGCAAACACAAATATATTACTCGAGGGACAGTCCCTGTGACGATTGCTGTGGTGATCTCACATATTCTTTCATGAGAGATAATTGCGTACCGGTATGTCTTTACTTACTCCTCAGTACAAGCACCAAGCAGTGCAAGCACTATGAGGAACCATATGATTCACAGTATGTGTGTTTGATTAGTTTTCAGTACAAGTACGAACACTATGGGTAACAAATGCCTAACATTCTACAGGTACAGTACTAAAACAAATTTAAAAGTAATAAACACCATCAATAAAAGATAAAGACGTTGAGTTGCCTACACATAAAACAAAGAATTATATTATATACACATTGGATAAAGTATTTTATACAGAAAAAAGTAAAATGCTGCAAAATACTAGATTGTGCTACATAGGACTGATAGTCAACCATTGAGTGTTGTCCATGCCCCTGTTCTACTCCTAACACTGGCTTTGGTCTCCCCTTTCATCCTGTTACGTCCATTCTGTAGCACAACGTATTTAGTTGTAGAAGCATATGGACTATAAGGACAACAATGACAGTGACAAAATGAAAATCACAATTAAAGCATCAGGAGTGCCAACAACACTAGAGATGTATAACAAGTTAACAACTATTATGAACTGTGAACAAAATTAAGATAAATTGGGTGATGCAAGTGGTATAGATATTAGGAACTGTATAGATTCAGCTCGAAAATAACTGTTTTCTTAAGGAAATAGGTTCTCTAGTGAGGGGTATCAACTGTATAGTTATGGTTCAAAATTAACCATTCTCTATCGATGGGTGCTTGCCGTTAGATGGAGTAAAAACATTGAGTCAGTTCTCCTTATTGGATAATCGTTGGTTTATGATGTGGTCATGTGACAAATAAGTATGGTTGTTTTGATAAGGGTCTGTTGGTTCGAGAAAAAAAATCCTACGTGTTCGCTGATGCGAAAACCCAACTGACTGATGGTCAGTCCTGCCAACATACTCGCTCCGGCAATCGAAACCCGTATATGTGTAAATGACACATGACTGAAGCTTATTCGGGGACTGACTACTTGTTTGTTGTGATTCGAAAATAAATCTGGAGCTGAACTGTGGGTAGAATTGTTTTAAAAGTGTATCTAGTTGTTGTCTAATAATATTACTATGTTTGTCTGGGAAACTGATGGGGATATAATTTACAATGTCTCTCTTGACACTGGGGAATTGATCGGTTACTAAACAAATATGCAACTTACCTACCTGTTTACCAATATATGTGTCTGTGAATAGCAAATACAATGTTAGAGAGGAAAGTTAACTCTTTATGAAGCTTTTCAAAGCTCGGATAATTGTGTGTTTGTTTTTGTATTGGAGGGGTATAGCAGATGATCATTTGGTTAAAGTAACCGTGAATGTTTTCTTGCGAAAAATAACAGTATCAAATGAAAAGTTTTGTAGTTCAACTTCGATGTTTAAAAAAAAGCTTTCCGATTTGCTCGAGTTCCAAGGACAACATTATTTTCTTATGTTGGGAGTTCAGATAATTGAGAAATGGCTGTATATGAGTGGGGGAATGCAAGACTAAGAAACAAGGGACTGGGTTCTCGAAGAGAACCTCCAGTTCTGGCGCTATTATTGACTTACAGTGTGCTGGCTTAATAATCCAATAGTGTTGATAGCCTCTGAAGTCCTATTTTAACTAACTAAGACACAATCGTCGACATAATGTCTGTTGTATAAGGGTTTAAAATCAGATGGACGTTTGTCTGGCCAGATCTTCTAGTGACGACAAAATTTTTTTTTATATATATACTGTATATATATATATATATATATATATATATATATATATATATATATATATATGCTTGCAAAAGAACACCCTAAGCGACTTCTCATCCCTATTCCATCTACTTGTTTGTACTGGGGTTTTTTTCTTCGGAGAATAGCAATCTCTGGTTGAGAACTATGGAAGTTGGCGAAATAGAACTTGGTGAAAATATACCGGTATATATATATATATATATACGGTATATACAGTATATATATATATATATATATATATATATATATATATATATATATATTTTTTTTTTTTTTTTTTTTTAACAGTGCTTACATACTTTCAGGATCATTTAAGGAATGAACAATATGCATATTTTAATGTATTTCATTATTTATAAACATGCTTTAGTAGTGAGATAGATGCTTTTTAAGAAATGTACGAAACAGTGTTACAAGCCTACATCTAAACAGTAAAGAGATGATTCCTATGTGCACTAATGATTCAACTACAGTAGGTTTACCTACAGTATTTACATGTTTTGCATGACGTCAGCCAAGTTTATAAAAATATAGTGATGAGAGTATGTGATTATCATGAAAATGCATGAAACAGTGTAGTGAGAGAAATAATGAATTCTACTTAATGATCCTCTGAAATATGACAAGAAATACAACGGATATACAAACAAGGAATCGGATAAATTTAAAAGTGAAGCAAGAAATATACTGAACAGATTGGAAAATGGAAAGAAACTGCAGAACCTCCTCGAGAAAAACCCACGTCCCCCGAGGATGAGAGGCCTTCCCAAAGTCCACAAGGAGGGCTTACCAATGAGGCCAATCACATCTGGGATTGGAAGCGTCCCTCATAAGCTAGCTAAGCGGCTGGATAAACCCCTATCAGGCGCTCTAGGAAACTTAAGTGGTGCCCACCTGAAAAAACTCAACTGATCTCATCGAGAAACTCAACAACGTGGACTTCAACAACAAGAAAATGGCGAGTTTTGACATGAAATCGCTCTTCACCAACGTACCAATAGAAGGAGCTATTCAGGCAGTGGAGAGAGCACTGAGCGCCATCGGAGATGAGGAGCTACCAATGCCGAGATCTGACTTCGTCGAACTTGTATCATCGTGTGCTAGATTTGGTGCATTCACATTCAATGGAGAGGAATATAGACAACACAAGGGTCTAGCCATGGGCTCGCCCTTTTCGGCTTTCATGGCATGCCTATAAATGGAGACATTAGAGGCTGATTACTATACGAGAGTTATAGGTAAGGGTGCGATATGGTATAGATATGTTGACGATGTTATAGTAATTGTGCCTAGATTAATTAACATTTCAAATAAGTGAAGAACGCTAAATAACGTAAATTTTGACATCCAGTTCACGGTAGAAGAAGAGAAAGATCGACAACTACCATTACTAGATACAATAATATGAAAAACAGATTAGGGACTTAAATATTTTGTGTACCGTAAACCAACAAATGAAGATGATTGTATCCACTATCTCTCTGTTAATAATGAAAGAACTAATTCTGGAGTAGTTATAGGGATTTTTTCTTAGAGCATTTCGCATCTACAGTAAACAAATCGTATAGGAAGAGATTAGATACATAGTAGGAGCTTTTAATAAACTATACTATCTTGAAGGCCTGCTTTTGAATCTTAGGAGAAAAGCAACTAACATAATTAAAAATTTAAAATTAAAATGCATGCGCTCAATAAAGCAATGAAAATATATGATGTATCTCTATCTCTAACTCAGCCAAACCTTAATTTCTGAATAAGTATTTGCAGAAAGCAGGCCTAAGGATTGCAGCTTCGTCAGGAGTTAAAATAGGCGAAGTAGCCAAAGGCAAACAAGATAGGGTTACTAATGATAAGAGTATAATCTACAAAATTCTACCATATACCGTGTATTGGATGCTCAAAAATATACATAGGAAAAACAAGATGAGGTATGGAGAAAAGGACATCAGAACACAAAAATGCTGTACGCAAACATAGGTTATCTAATTCCCTAGTGGTGCACATAGACCAAAGCAAACATCTACCTAATTGGGAAGGAGCTGCAATCATAGAGAAAGGCCTAGATAAACAGATGAGAAGAATGTTGGAGGCAGCACATATAAGTGTAAACAATGTAACTAACCACGGGGATGGGTTTTTCTGTGTATCTAAACATGCAGCAAATATAACTTTAATGACACTACGGGGGCCGAGTTAAGCAGATAGGATTGACTTGGCAGGATTGACCTAAAGGTAGCCAATCAGGACGCTCAGGCATAGGGCAAAGAGTTTTCGGTTGGTATAAATGTCGCAGTTATGATCATTCTCATTCAGTCTCTCTGAAGATGGGTTCTGCATAACCCGAAACGTAAGAGAAAGATAAAATTCAAGCTCTTTCCTGTGGTTTCCCTTCCACCTAATACATCCACCTATCATAATGGATCAACCATATATACAGTATATATATATATACATATATATATATATATATATATATAGCGTATATAATATATATATATATATATATATATATATATATATATATATATACGGTATATATATATATATATATATATATATATATATATATATATATATATATATATATAATGTCCTTTGAACACAAAAATGATGAGGCCGTCTTCAAAGAAATAATCTCCAAGCATGTCCACCCTACCAACCCGGAAAACAAAATCAAATTAATAATTTATTACAAATCCCCCAAAACCTCCAACCTCGTTCTCCGCAACAAACCAGCTTCCACCAAGATAAAGAGCCCGATGACCGACGATCACGTCATTTACCAACATACCTGTAATTATGAGGACTGTGGACCTCATTCCTATATTGGCATGACGCAGACCAGTCTTTCACGTCGGTTAACTCTTCACCTTCAGGCTGGAGCCATCAAAGACCACTATCTCACCCCTAACCACCCCCACCTCACACGCAACGAGTTAGAGAAACACACCACCATACTCGATAAATAAAGTAACCCAAGGAGATTACCAATACTCGAAGCGAAGCGTTATATATCCAAGCCTTACATACTACAATCAACAACCAAACTCTGGACCTTCAGATCCTTCCTTCTGCCAAAAGGCACTATCCTACAGGACCTAACGCCCCCCCTCGCCCCCCGGTGCCATTGACGCAGGCCCCCGCGCTACCTCCTTCAGCTTCGTCTTCTGCCGGCGCCACACGTACTACGCAACTTAGGCCACGCCCCTCGACACTCAGCCAATCAGCTTCGACCCCGCCAACCGACCACCACCTTCCCGCATTCAGCGCGCCTGCGTGACGCGGTTCTCTCTTTAACATTCCTAGAATACCCCTCCACCAATAGCAGACTTTTGCCCCCTGATTTTCGCCTCCTCTGATCCTCCACCCTCTATATATACCCTTCCTGTTTACCTTTCATATCATTCTATCCTTACTTGATAATGCTGGTTGTCCAGTGAAACGCGTCGTATATCCTGTATCATCATGTACATTAATGTAACCCTGTACCACCATGAATTTTGCTAATCTCATTCATCTACTTCCTGCCACCCAGCGAAAACTCATCAGAGACCTGGAAACTTTGAATAATAAAATTTCCAACGCAGAAATTGCCATTTATTTCAACCTCGTATGTACCGGTATTAAAGAAAATTTATTACCTGGCTTTACTAACATAAAACTTCAGGAGAATGCCAGACATCGCACCAGCACCCTCCAGTTTCGTGAAGAACTGGTGAAGGACGAAATAATATATATATATATATATATATATATATTATATCCAGCCACAAAATAAACCACGACTGGCAACCCCCTCCGAGCGAACGGCCATCTTGCCCATCTTGCCACGTCATGCCTCAGCCATGATGTCACCAGCAACCACGAACCCTGATAGGCCAATAGAAGAAATGCGGCAGCGAATGGTAGGGGCACTACCACTCGTCATGCCCCTACCACCTACGCCACAACAAAAAGGACACCCCAGCCCCACCAGTACCTCCCAATCTCAACTCAACGGGGCCCGGCGCAGTCAAAATTTGTAATAGGATGACAGAGGAGCATCGAAGAAGTATCTATAAGTGGCCTAACCCTTAGCGCCTCTGGCCTAACCCTGAGTACTTCTGTCCTCCTCAGTGCCCCTGGCCAGACCCTGAATGCTTCTGGCATCAACTCTGTACTAGTTACACCTGTAAAGAAGTTAACTAAGAGACAGAGAAAATATCCTAGGCTTGTCTGTCAAGTCCCTTCTAGAATGTTTGTATAGATAACTTAACTATAAATAAATACACTTACACACTATATTTCATTTTGCCTCCTTCGCTTATACAGTATATATATATATATACTGTAATGAGTCTGATTGACTGCTCAGCCCCCAGACCTCTACATATATACAGACACAATTAACCCACAGAGCCCCAGCGACGCAAACCATGCGTCCGCAATGTATGAAACGCTAAACCCCAGGGACGCATAAGGTGCGTTCTGGTTAAATACTCCGGTCCTATGGCACCTAGAGGGCTCAGATTTGTATGAGAACTGTGTAAGTATCCCACGCAACAATGCCAATGGTTAAAAATTCTCAAAGTCCAACCGCGTGCGCGTGAGCGCACAAAAACCTGTTTTTGCCTACCCATTTCCCCATGTTAATTCCGACTTTCGGACCCCTTAATAAGAACATAAGAACATAAGAAAATGGGAGTCTGCAGAAAGCCGATTGGCCTAAGCAAGGCAGATCCCTGTCCCACACAACCCCAGTTCAATTACAAAGCCCAATTATAGGCTCAACACTCTAATACCCTGAGGATCATCTTACCAAAACGGTTAGAGATTAACGCAGGATTATGGGGGTATGCAGAGTGCTGATTGGCCCAACCCGGCTGATCCCCGTTCACACCCAACCCTTCTCGTCCATATGCTTATCCAATTTTATCTTAAAGCTCCCTACCGTTTTAGACCCCACTATAGCACTTGGTAGTCTATTCCACCCATCTACAACTCTGTTACCAAACCAATATTTGCCTATATCTTTTCTGAAACGAAATTTATCTAATTTGAAACCATTGGTACGAGTTATTTCGCTATCACTGAGCTTTAGTACATTTGTCATGTCCCCTTTGTTAATCCCACTAACCCACTTGAACACCTCTATCATATCCCCTCTAACTCTGCGTCTCTCTAACGAATGTAAACCTAATTTCTTCAACCTTTCTTCATACGAAAGATTTCTAATATTATGGATCATTTTTGTCATTCTACGCTGTACTCTCTCCAATGAATCTATGTCCATTCTGTAATAAGGACACCAAAATTGGACAGCATAATCCATATGGGGTCTCACTAATGACAAGTAAAGTTTTAAGATAACATCAGCAGTTCTGTTACTCACACTCCTAGAGATGAACCCGAGAATCCTGTTTGCCTTATTACGAACGCTTATACACTGTTTTCTAGGCTTCAAATCATTGCTAACAAACACACCTAGATCTTTCTCACAGTCTGAATTTTCTAATTCTAAATTAGCTAGTTTATATTTAACATTTGTATGCATCTTCCCTATCTTTAATACCTTGCATTTGTCAATGTTAAACTTCATCTGCCAATTTACTGACCATTCATGTAAGGTATCTAGATCCCTTTGGAGGCACTCTATATCGCTATCTGAATCAATTTATCTCCCCATTTTAGTATCGTCTGCGAATTTACTTATCCTACTAGTTATACCTAAATCTAGGTCATTTATGTATATAAGAAACAACAGGGGACCTAATACCGATCCCTGGGGGACACCACTTTTGACTGCTCCCCACACTGACTTGGTACCATTTATGCTGACTCTCTGTTTCCTACCAATTAATGACCTAGGGGATCGTTGTTTTGTGGGTTTTCCTTCATTTCTAACCCATTCCTGGTGTTTTCTGGAGAAAAAATAAATTGTACAACCCCCTGGTCCTGCCTGGGGTGTACATTTATTATTAAATAGCTGGGGTTCAGTGGGTTAACTCTGCCTTATACCCCCACGCTACACCATAATCTAGAATCAAGTTTTGTTCTCACATACCATTATACACATATGTTCCATTGTATATGATCCACCATCTTTAAGTTTGTAAATAACTTTTATATTGATTGTCTACTCTATGTTGTACCTAGGATGATCTTCTTGTATGAAACCAAATCAAAACTCTTGCCAGTCACCACCTGTACATTTGATAAATAAACATCAATCCATACGACTTGCACACCCATCCTTGTATTACTTATAATTATACGCCTTTCCCTTGAGATATAATCCCATAATATACGGTGAAGTATACTCAACCCCCCTTATCGATTAAAGGGGTTGGTATCTAAAATATATATTCACATCAAAATCATTGCATATTTCTACTTCGAAAACTACGATAAATATCACACGCACATACTCTCTCTTACCCTCCTTAGCAGCCAGGATCAGTCTGTTGATACCTTATGATAAGATCTAGGTTAAGTTTGTGTATTTCCAGCCTCTTTAGCTTTCGGCTCAAAATAAACAGATTAACATTATTTACTTATTATTACACACACACTCACACACACACACACAACATCATCAGCAACCGCCCCACGTTCCACCCACAAACAAACCTCCCTCGCTACTCTCTCACTCGTTTGTTCGAGTGTCACACTCTCAAACTCCCTTGCTCTCTCTCTCTCTCTCTCTCTCTCTCTCTCTCTCTCTCTCTCTCTCTCTCTCTCTCTCTCTCTCTCTCTCTCTCTCTCTCTCTCTCTGTCACACACAGACACATACACACGTATTCTACATCGCACGCACATTTTCCCTCACACACACACGCTATCACACACATATGTTCCTCTTTTGAACCTATGACGCATTAGATCGTACGATCATATGCATTTGCGTTCTTCGTATGTTCTTGTGTGTGCATGTATTCTCATAAGAACATAACAGTCAGACTAGGTAGGATTATCTTGATGCCATATTTCAGTCAGTCCCAAGATAAACATAATTTGAAACGATGTACTATATATCTATCCAATAATAATGGATGATTGTTTTCTGAGCCCCACTAATAAATTAATGAAAACTCATATGAAAATCTAAATCAAATAATACAGTTCCTTGTCAAGGTAAATACCATTGTTGCGTTTACTCCTGACCACTGAACACCCTGAAATTATATATTTATCTATGTGGTTATTATCATACAAATGCTCCTATGTTGCCCTACTGTAAAGTGAGCATGCGTCTCACTCTCTTGACTGTTTAGCACTTTAGCCTCTATGATTCAGAGCATCACACGCTCTAACCTGCCACACACTTCTCGAGTTTAATCACCTTATTATTTATGCAATTTCAAGCTTGCATTGATGGGCAAATGCTAACACAAACTCGGTATCAATTCAGCACAAGCTTTATGCAGAGTTATGCAGTAATTATAGTATTGGGAGAGGGAGAGTGATATACAATATTAAAAGTTTATGATGTATTTACTTGTATCATTCATATCCAAATATATTAATATTTTTCAAATGTAAACGATTTTCCAATGAAAACGTTTCAAAGCAAGCATCATTCTCTCACGTACCACTTCTTCTTCTGGTGGTTGGGAGGGTGTTGTCTATGCTATGCCGAAAGAAGACTTAATTAAGAATCGAACCCTGATTTATGTAAAATATCTTTCTCAAAGTCTATGGTACTATTTTTACTGATTTCGTTCATCAATGCGGTGAAATAATATCGCTGTATAGTCTCTGAAGAAGGCAACTGAAAAAACAAAATGTAGTTTTAAGGATAATTATGTTCTGTATTGAATTTTCACTATGAAATAGTCTCCAGCTAAGAAGAGCCACCATATAAACTGGCAGTACACTATACATAACTTTACATAATTTTGAATAGTCAGAATAGCTTATATAACTTAATTGTCATTAGAATATGAATGACTAACAACCGGTATCGCTTTTTAATTACTAATTTCAACTTTATCAAGAAGCAGAGCTAAGATTAACTTAACTAAAGATCATTAACCCGGGAACTGCGGGGAGACTCTTAAGAGTTCCCCCGGCGGACTGTGGGGAGACTCTTATGAGTGAGTGAGAAAAAAAAATCAACTTTTGACATCGGAAAAAAAAAAAAAAAAATTGTTTGGCCCCTGGGCCATGCAAAATCTCAGTCCTCTACCTCCCCTCCTTCCCCACTTTCCTCCTCTCCTTCAGTTATCACCTATTTTCCCTGTTATTCCCTTATTCTGAGGTATATTTTCGTGCTAACATTAGCGAGTTGCAAGCAGGGTGTTGTCATCACTGATGGCAAGCGAGTGCAAGAGAGAGAGAGAGACTATCGATCGACTGTGTCTCAGTGGCCTTGGGGGAAATTGGCGGGAAAGCAGCTTGCCTCACCCATACATTATACAACTCGCGGGCTATATCTCCGATTTTGACCATCCAAACGCTGTTTTCACTCGTTTTATTGTTGTTTCAGGTTAATACCTTTTTAATCAACCCATAATAGGCACATATGGATAAGTATTAATGCTATTAATGGTACAATGAATATTTTAGTGACGGAAACACCTCAAATACGTCAGCACAGGGGGACGTTTCCAATTACCCCCATGCGCACTTGTTAGGTTAAATAACTGCTCAATACTACTGACTACATAACATTTAGCTACCTCGTCGAGTTATTAAGAACTCAAGAAAGTAAATTAAAAAAATGCTGTATTGAGAATCCTCATCGATGTTGTTGTTGAAACGTCTTATTTCAATTATTATTAGTATTATTATATGAGATGCCGAAGTCTCCAACCAGGGTGCAGAAACACCATCAAGATGAATCCACACAAAACACCCGGAGTCACTGGAGAGAGACTACGGCAACTTAGGAAAAAATAAAAACATATACTGTATACTGTACATATACACATATTAACCACAGATAACATATTATGCAGTGGAGGATATCAAGTATAAATATAATACAATAAAATAGAATAAAATAAGTTTAAAAATTAGAATTAATGCTGCAAAAAAGCATTAACTCTAGACTTAAAAATGGAGATATGAGCTGAATTGACTAGCTCATTTGGCAACTTATTCCACCAGTCAACCATGGGCGGCACAAAACACCGTGAAAACTGTGTAGTAGAAAAATTAACACGGCTCATGGCAAGATCATTAAGATTGCTTGTGAATCTAGTTGCACGAGCCCGGCCATAGGGCCCAGGCTGAACCCAATGTAAGGGATGCTGAGGGTTGTTAAAAACTTTGAATAAAAGACTAAGGGCACCAACTTTACGTCGATGACACAGATCAAGAGACAAATGAGGTAGAATAAAACTGATGGAATTTAGCGACCTGTCAAGCAACTTGAGATGGCAGTCAGCTGCTGACAACCAGACAGGTGAGCAGTACTCGAAATGTGGCAAAATAAAAGTATAAAAAGACTTGATGACTGTGGCGTCACAAGCAAATATTTTATAAACCTTGCGAAGCAGACCAATTTTTTGGGAAATGGAAGATGAGAAAGAACGAATATGCTTTTCAAAAGTAAGTTTGGGATCAAGAGTAACTCCTAACAAACGCAGAGTATCCACATTCTCAATTTGCTCGCCAGAAACTTGTAGATAAGGATGGGGAGGATCCAAGGTACGAGATCTGCTGATGATAATGGAGTGTGTTTTACTAGCATTAAGTTGCATGCCCCAAAGTTCACACCGTGATGTAATTTTGGCTAAATCCCTATTCAGAGCAGTAGCAATTATGTGTCGATCTATTAGTGATGGAATTGACGCATATAAAGTTGTATCATCAGCATAGGAGATTAGTTTATTTTCAAGCTCGGAACACAGGTCAGCAGTAAAAATAATAAAAAGCAAAGGCCCAAGGACACTGCCATGTGGAACACCAGAAACAACAGTAACAGAAGGGGAATGACACCCATCAATTACCACAGACGGAGATTTTTTCGTCAAAAAATCTTCAAAGATCCTTAAAAAATTGCCACCAATACCGATGAGCTGTAACTTATACAGAAGTGTTTTATGGTTGACTAAATCAAAAGCAGAACTAAAGTCAATAGCCACGACACGACACGAGACTCGTGAGACTCATGTCCCTGGTCCAATGAAGATTGCAAGTCATGGGTGAGTGTCAGAAGCGCATCACATGTACCCAGTCCCTTACGAAAACCAAACTGTGAGTTCGGTATCAAATTATGACTATTACAATAAGAGGAAAGGCGTCTGGACAAAAGCCTCTCATAGAGATTGGATAGGATAGGTGTAATGGAGATAGGGCGATAGTCATTAGGAGATGATGAGGCAGTATTTCCCTTTGGAATAGGAGTGATAATAGCCTTATGCCAGCAAAGAGGAAAACTACCTGATTTCAAAAGCAACCTAAACACCACGGCCAATTTAGGTGCCAAGACCATTGCAACCTTTTTAACAAAAAGAGAGGGAAAAACCCATCCGGGTCTGTGCCACCATAGGTATCAAGATCCAGCAAGTACCTTTTCAGTTCAGCTGATTTGAATGCCATTGAATTGAGGTTGGGTCTAGGGAAACATGTCAATGGCAAAGACAATTCCTGATTGCTCTGCTTATTAATACAAATATTAGAGGGAGCGAGTTGAGTGAGAGCACAGTGAGAGCACACGGGTCCGTTGAGCTCCTCAAAAGAGGGGATTTTCGGAGGGGTATCGTGGGGCTGAGTGACCCATATACGTATCAGAAGATCGGCGATGATACGGTGTTTCGGCACATAGTAAACAGAACTGGTTTCTTGTTTAACACCTTACGAGCGGCCTATGCGGTTTATTTATGTGTACCGCACAGCGGGGTGTTTTTAGCCAAAATAGGGCTGTTTACGTGATCATTTTCATGCCTAAATAAGACCCAGAACGTAAAACAAGTACCTATCCCTGAGAGGGCATAAACAGAGCTTTCGAATGACACCATAACGATCCTTGTATGATGGATAGTTTTCTTGCAATAACCGTGCAACGCGAGTGCAAAAAGCAGGTAATTCGGTACTTTCAGTACATAATTGAGTATGTAGCGAGTGAGAGAGGGAGGAGAGAGCTGAGATTTGTGTCAGTAGGTTCGCCGCGGTGGTCTGGAGCAGTCATACGCTCGCTAGTCTCCTGCCACCACTTGTCTCTCTCTCTCAGCCACATTACGTGCTGAAATTGCCACTCGAGTTATGTCGAGCGCCGCCACATAGTCCAGCTTTATTTAACTCGACTTATGTTGCTCGCCGCTAAATAAGGGTTAAACATCGCCCACAAAGCATATTTAGTTTAATCTTGAGAGTGTTATTACCAGTATCAGTGAGGGGACAAGGAGCCGTCAGGCACCAGCCCAGCCCTGCCCAGGCACCATAAACCTCCAGCAGTGACCACAAGGTGAGTGAGGTGACCGTTTATAGGGCAGGCAGTTTCACCCTTATGGTTCCCCACCATAGGCCTCATCTTCCATCTACCCCAAGGACCTGACCCTCGGTCCTTCAACTTCTCAAACAATTCTAACCTTTATGAAGTATTTGCTATAAGGTCCATTTTCATTTCCCTCTCTCTAACCATTTAGGAAATACTTGCTACAAGGTCCATTTTCATTTATATCTCTCTCTCTCTCTCTCTCTCTCTCTCTCTCTCTCTCTCTCTCTCTCTCGCTCTCTCTCTCTCTCTCTCTCTCTCTCTCTCTCTCCTTTTTATCCTTAACATCTTTCCATCCACTTTCAATCACCGCACTTAACCCGCCTCATTGCTATTATTTTTTTGGTTATCTATAACTTCAGATCGCTTTTCATCATTTTAGTTACCGGTATTTGTTTTCCTCTAACATCTTTCATACCCAACCAGGCCAGCCCCCTCTCCAGCTCGCTTTCTTTCTCCCTCGCTCCCGCCCCTGCTTGCTCTTGCTCTCTCTCTCTCTCTCTCTCTCTTAACATTTTGTACAATTTAATAATTTTTCCATATCTGCTGCCCTAGATCCGGTTACCCACTCAGATCCTGGCTCTCGCTCACTCTCTGGCTCTCTCCCTATCTTGATGTTGACAGCATTATTAATATCCTAAGCATCTATTAATACTCAACATCAGGGTGGCGTCGCCAGTGTAAGTAATCATAGGATATAATTGGCGTGCTTCCTTTCAATCAGTTAGATCTTTTAGTTGTACCGGTGCCCAATGCCGAGGATTATACATTTAACCACTTAGCTTTAGGAGAAGCAGGCCAATTGCCCATCAGAAAGGTTGACTATGATATGTGTTTTTTTGTTTTTTTTTTGTTTTTTTTTTACATATCCCATCAGAAAGGTTGACTATGATAAGTGAATTGTTATGCATCCAGCCAATTATACATTAATAACAACAGCAATAATCTAGATATGTGCCAGGAGAGATTTCCCGGGGTTTCTGAAACAAGGGAGACATGGTAGAGATGGAAGCACCACGGGAAGATCAAGAGGATGGCTTGGTAGAGGCAGAGGAACGGATAATCTTGGAAGACTATGGCCTAGCAGATACTAAGTGTCTTAAGTGCGGAACAACCAATGCAAGAAAGAATTCGCGAAAATGTTCCGGCTGTCTTAGATCTATTCATTTATCTTGTGCTAAGCTGACAAAGAAAACATCAGGAGAACAACCAAACTGGAAATGTCTCGCATGCCCAGGGCCCACTGCAGAGCCAACCGGGGCAACACCGGCAACACCGGTCGCCGACTTGACCCAACTGGTGACCAAATGGAAAGCGCGGATCCAGGTCCTTGCCCGGGTACCTAAAGGAGCCAGAATCCAAGTGGCGGAGGCCCTTACAACCATCATAAAGCAGGCCCTACAGCTCAAGACACCCCTCGCATGGGCACGGCTCCTGGGTTTCTCCTATGGGGCCCTCCGAAAACCACCCAGAACCAACATACAAGACCATCTTCAGGTTTCACTAGCCACCAGAGTGAAACGTCAAGTAGCACAGTATATGGATGGAAACAAACTGGTGGAACCCCCCGAACAGCAACCAAACAGGGCCCAGAAGCACCAGGACAAGGAAGAGGAAGAGGCTGAACAGCTACGTAAGAGGGTCGCGGCGAAGCTGGCGGATAGTGACATCAAAGGGGCCGTCAGACTGTTGTCCTCTTCAGAAGGTTTTGCTGGTCAAGGCACCGAAGTTGTTGAAGCCCTACAAGAAAAGCACCCACCTACACCTAGGGACCTAAACCTCCCCCCTGCCCCAAATGACCAGATGCGCCAACCTTTAGTTGTCACGAAGGAGCAGGTGGCCGCCGCAGTGACTTCATTCCCAGCAGGCTCAGCCGCGGGCCCAGATGGTATCCGACCCGCCCCCCTCAAAGGCCTCTTGGGTCAGGGATCAGGAGCTGCTGGGGAGGCACTCTTGGAAACCCTCACCAAATTCATCAACATGGTTTTAAGAGGGGAAGTACCCGACTGTGCCACACCCCTATTTTTTGGGGCATCACTCTGTGCACTGGCAAAAAAAGATGGCGGTGTGCACCCAATAGCAGTAGGGAACACCTTCCGCCGCCTTGCCACAAAGGTGGGTTTGAAACCACTCTCGAATGGCCTAGGTCAACACTTAAGACCAGTTCAACTAGGTTTCGGAACTCCAGGGGGGTGTGAAGCTGCTGTACACGCAACTCGCACCTACCTCAGCCAAGCCCAAGAAAAACGAGTGCTTCTAAAGATTGACATGCGGAACGCATTCAACAGCATTCGCAGGGATGTCTTCCTCCGTGCAGCTCAAGAACACATCCCCACTCTGTACCCCCTACTTTGGCAGGCTTATTCCAAACCTTCAATCCTGATTTTTGGCGAGACGGTAATCCCATCAGAGACCGGGTTACAGCAGGGAGATCCAGGTGGTCCTGCTCTTTTCTCAATAGGGGTGGATGCAGCAGCTAACAAAGTAAGGTCAGAGCTGAATGTATGGTACCTGGACGATGCAACCTTGGGTGGGTCAGTAGAGAACGTTCTAACTGACCTAAATAACATCATAACTGACCTCGGCCAGGCCGGGCTAGTGATAAATGACACCAAATGTGAACTTGTTCTCCTCAACCACACACGTGAACAAGGAGAAGAGACTCAGGCCCTGTTCTGAAACATATTGCCAGATGTAAAGATCCTTCAGGAGCACCAGCAAACCCTATTAGGTTCCCCACTAACTCTGGCAGCAATCCCACCAGCACTTCAAGTTAAAAAGGAGGAGCTTCAACGTCTCGTGAGTCGCCTGATACACATCGATGCCCACTCAGCTCTGGCCCTGCTCAAGAACTGTTTCTCCATCCCAAAACTCCAATACCTCCTGCGCACATCGATGACTTACACGAACAATGGCGGCCTCCAAGAATTAGACAGCATAATCCGAGATGCAGTGACCAGCATCACCAACGTGGAATTTAAAGAACGGGCCTGGACACAAGCCACCCTTCCTGTCCGCCTCGGGGGCTTGGGCATACGGAGAGCCTCGGATATTGCCCCCCCAGCCTTTATCTCTTCCCTCATCGTGACCAACGACCTCGTATTGTCCATCCTTTATTCTAAACCCGGAATGACACTTAACGGGGACGTAACAGCAGCGATTAACACGTGGAAGGGAAGTACAGGAGTAGAGGAGGAGCCTCAGGGTACCTCCAGGAGCAAGCAGAAAGCGTGGGATACCATCTCGGCGAAGAAAACTCAAGAAAATCTCCTAACCAATGCAGACCAGGTTGCAAAAGCACGCCTCCAGGCAGCCGCCCGTTCGGAGAGTGGCTTGTGGTTACACGCCATCCCCATCCCACCTACTGGAACTCACTTGGATGCTGAAGCGCTCCGGGTCGCCATCGCGCTCAGAGTGGGTGCGGCAGTTTGTCACCCACACACTTGCAAGTGTGATGGGAGGATGGATGCTCAAGGTCACCATGCCTTGTCATGTAATTACAACGCAGGCCGCCTGCCAAGACACTCTGCACTAAATGATGTCATAAAACGGGCCCTGCAGAGTGCTAACTGTGCATCAATCCTCGAACCACATGGACTTCACAGAGAAGACGGCAAACGGCCAGAGGGGATGACCACTTACCCTTACAAGAATGGCCGGTGCCTCGTGTGGGATGCCACATGTGTTGACACTTTCTCCACAACCAACGCCGCCAGAAACGCCGACGAAGCAGGTGAAGCCGCCCGGATAGCAGAAAATAAAAAGCGAGAAAAATATCAAGCCATCGCCAGAATTCATCAGTTCGAGCCCCTGGCATTCGAAACTTCAGGAGTCTTCGGCCCTACCACCCTTAAGATGGTGAATGAAATAGGCCGTAAAATCAGTGAAGTTTCAGGAGAACCCCGTGAAACCCTCTGGCTCAAGCAAAGACTAGGGATGGCTATCCTCCGGGGCAATGCCACCAGCGTCATGTGCTCAGTTCGACAGGACTGGGTCATGCCACTGTGTGAGGCCCCGGCAGGAGTGGTGTATCCGTAGTCTTTCCACAGTAGGGTAAAACAAAACATAAACTTTATTTGTATGTAACATGTGTGATGCACATTAATAAAAGGGGATGTGTCGGATGGTTGAAAGCCACAGTTGCTCGCGCGTTTGGGGCTAGCAACACGTATTATGAAAAACATGCATCCTCCTTCATTCACTGTCCCCCCCTTCACTCACTCAACCCCACAATTTGCCGGAGGATAACAGGTTTTTCACAATACGTAGACGGAGGTCTTTTAAAAAAAAATAATAATAATATTAGATAGAATATTGGCCTTCAACAATGGATCAGAAGAGATGGAGCCATCAGAATCACAAAGAGGAGGCATGGAGGAATCTATTCCAAATAAAAAGGATTTCAAAGCGGACCGCCATTTATGAGGCTGTGTAGCTCCTGCCAGAACATCCTGAAGATGGGAGTTATAATCCCTCTCAGCACCATCATAAACTCTCTGCGCAGCTGCCCTTTTAAAAACATAATTTTCCCGATGCAAGGGGGTTTGATTACGCCTCCATAGACGATATGCAGCCTGTTTGTCATCAAATGCACGCTTGCAGTCATCATTAAACCATGCTTTATCCCTGATACGAGACTTAATTGTTTTTGATGGAACTCTTTTGCGAAGGATACCAAGAAGGGAATTGTTGAGAGCTGAAACCGGGTTATGAAATCTTAGTATGTGATTCCACTCAATATTACAAACATCAATACAAACGTTGTCCCAGTTAACCCGGGATTTAAGGTAGAATTTTACGTGAGAGAGTAATATCAGGAACAGAAAAATCAAGATTAATTTTACACATTATGGCATTGTGGTCGGAAGTGCCAACAGGTACAAGAACGGAGGTTTCTACAATGCCAGGAATATCTGTTAGTACTAGATCAAGACAATTTCCAGACATATGAGTAGGTCCTTGGATTAGCTGTTCACAACCAGATAAGTTTGCAAAATCCAATGCAGCAAGACCATTTCTATTAGTTGGAGAGACCGAGTTCATCCACTCTTGATGATGCGCATTGACATCACCAACAAAAATAAAGGATGATTTGACATCTACAGACTGTATTGAAGCCATGGCTGTTAAGAGGCAGTCATACATGTCATTGTTAACATCAGGATTTATGTACAGGCTAAAAATGTAATGATTATGATACTTGCTGGAAACTTTAACCAACTGCATCTCATGGCATTTACAAATATGCTTAGTTAAGTGCTGAGCATTATACCCAGATCTAATATACAAGCTCATTCCACGAGCACGAGGAATAGAATCACGCCGAATAAGAACTGGTTTACCGAAGTTAGGTATAAGAAGTTCAGAACAATTTCTATAACCAGAGACACGGGTTTCAGAACAAAAGACAATATCATAATCACCAGATGCCAATGTAAGATCCTTGATGTTCTTATAGAGACTACGAATATTGGAATAAAATACACAACAACTTGTAACAGGTTGTCTGTGAGGACCGGGATTAACTTCTATATCACCGGACAAAAGTAGAAACAAAAACAGAAAAAGTTGAAAGCGATCCATACACAAATACATAAAGATGGATATAAACAGGTCGACCCAGACGGAGCCATCACATCTGGGTAAGATATAAAATAAGCCCCAAAGACACCATATCAAGGGGGGAGCAGTAGCGGTGGATTTTATTTGTTTAGAAAAGACTAGAAATAGAAAAAGAATGCCAAATCTCCTGAAAATCCACCAGACTCAAAAGTCTTCCTCATTTGCCTGCTAACCACCGTGGTGAAAACAAAACAGGAGATTGCAGGAAAAGGAAGGAAAGTTGCTGTATAGCACCAAACAGCAGGGATGGATGAAAACGGACAATGGAAATCCTTGGTGCAGGCTATGGCAGCATCCTAAACATCCATCATGGTAAAATACCATAGGTTTGCTAGATGGCCGTTGACTAATATATAGTTAATCCGCCCTTTGACAGGTATTGCTTTTAGTCCTGCAGGGTGTCTAGCCACCCACCCTCCAAGTGAGGACCCGGAGGGGGAGCCGGTTTAGTCGCCGACAATCCGACCATGAAACAGGTAGTATCAGATTACATGTTACTGATAGCAGGAATACCTGACCTGACAATTAAATTTTTTTTTTTCTATGTGGATGAGGGAGGCAAAAGGCACAACTGCCTATAGCGAGTGCCTCACCCATAGTTGAAAGAGTGACAGGGCCAAAATCAAGGGACGTTCGAGCCAAAATGCCTGGACACACGGAGTTTGAAGCAATTTAAGTCAATTGTTTGTTATATGCACACACACACACACACACACACACATTAATGATCAGATTCTGAATGTAATAAAGATAACTCTTTGCCAAATTACTATATTCCAAAGCAAGACAGAACATTCCTTAATCAATTTATTCATGTCATGATTTTAATAAATGTTGTTCTTAATTCCGTCAGACAGCTGAGTTTAGCTTATGGAGGACCTGTGTGGAAAATAGAGTCAGAAATATAGCACTTGTGCTTTCTGCCGGATGGATTCAGCTTCACCCACCAACAAAATATTTGGCTTTTGTCATATGCAGCATCAATAATACATCGAGACAAGCATCCAGGCTACATGTTACTTCTGAACTGACACCTATTGCCAGGAGTCGCTACTTCTTTCATTGAGTAGACCAATATAATTTCAAATGTTGATTTGATGATGCTACTAAGCTTGGAGGGTAATCAATTGATCAATGGTAGCAAATAGAAATATGAGATAATTATCTACTTTACTTTACTGTGATTAAATCATATTCATGATCTTCATATGTTTCATTTGTAGAGTACACCATGATACAGGGTTTCATATTATGCTGCCTATTATTACACAAGTTTATGACAATTCAGAATAGTCTATGGGAGGGAAACTTCAGATGGATTTTACCCCTTTGAATGCTGTTCGTCCTCTCTAAGCTGAGACATTTAGTAATGTAGTGAATGGTCAAAAAAGTGGCAAATGCCCTTTGACAAAGGTCAAATTATGCACGATGGCGCAAACACAAAAAGTATGATTATCAAATGAATAGCCTACCAATAATAGCAAACTCTAAGGTTAAAGATCTCATGGTTAAATTACCTGAAAATCTAATTTTGTTTAGAGGAATGTGCGGCTAAGGTAAATAATGCTAACACAACCGTGAGCTTTACCAAATGTAATTTTACCGTTAAAAACGAAAACGTGTTTGTTCCGTTATTCAAATACATTGATAGACACCATCTTGAATATGGTGTTCAGTTCTGGTCCCTATATCTCAAGAAAGACATCGAAAAACTCGAATTCGTGGACCGTAGAGCAAGTAAACTAATTCCCTCTCAGAGAAACCAGCCATATTATGAAAGATTAAAGATATTAAATTTGTTCTCACTGCAGAAATGAAGGTTACGAGGCCAAGAGAGTTTTAAGATAATTAAAGGATTTTGACAGAGTATATAATTATAGCAATGCTCTGTTTACCAATACAAACAATGCTACAGCAGCCCGAGGTAATGGAAGGAAATTAAATAGGGAGGCATGCCTAGATGTCACACACAACTTCTTCACATACATAGCGGTAACAGAGTGGGATAGTTCATCAAGGGAGGTGGTTGATAATTATTCAATTGATACGCTTAAGAAGAGATTGGGTGATCATCTGATGGAGATTGGATTACTATAAATTTATATATTAAAGGTCAGTAGGTATGTAAGTGTAAATTCCCTTTCATACTAATCTCTTGCCATCCTACACAACAAACTTTCCTTGACCCATAAGGTTGCACTTAGTAGGGACTGCAAGGTCTGTGTAGTCTGAGTGTCTGTGTAACGTGAGAATAGGGAGAGTGTAAGTGTGTGTGAGAGAGAGAGAGAGAGAGAGAGATGTATAGGGGAATGGAAGTGTTATTGTAATTAGAGATGGAGACCCAAACACCTCCTCACTTATTCCTTGATCTTCACCGCTCACAAGGCTCTTCCTAAAGCAGGTATCACACGAGCACTTTTCCACTCAACATTTATCCTCAACACTGGTCTGGTAGCTCATGAGGTAAACATTAACACAAATTATGTTACCTAAATTCATCCATCAGTCTATTTTCTGATACCAGTGCAAAATACTCCAGAAATGTTGCCAGAAAAATGTTGAGCATCGAATGTTGACTACAAAATCTCTAGTGTGATACCGGCTTAATACATCACAAACATCATTATAGCAGCTCAAAGGGTCCTACCAATTGTGTTTGGGGTCACACATAAAGGGAGAAAAACTAACAAGTGTTGGTAAACCATGTAAGCAAGGAACAACTGGTGACTGGGAAGGATATGATGACTGCGAAGAGTTGCTGGAGAGGAACTAGTGACGGGGGGGGGGGGGGGGGGGGGGTTTTGTAAGTCAGAATGAACAGATGACTGAAAGATAATAACATGGAATTGGCAAAACTGGAGTACTTGTCATTTTAGGCAGAGGAAATAAAGAGAGAGAGAGAGAGAGAGAGAGAGAGAGAGAGAGAGAGAGAGAGAGAGAGAGAGACAGAGATTGATTTTGATTTTGCCCCGAGGGGCGAGTTTATTGAGCAGCGCCCCCCATCCTGTGAGGGGACAACCACTAGTAAGGCGATACATACTGCTCAAAGAGCCATTATTCCACTGAAACAACAGCATCGTCGTCTGGTTACATTCATATTTGTGTTTATAAATCAGGTTGGCATTATTCAGATGTGTTATTATAGTTTCCTCATTTAATTGCCACATGGTCTGTATATACGTATCTCAAAAAAAAAAAAAAAAAAAAAAAATGTAGTGACTGAATTATTAATTGACAGGTTGTAAATAATAGCACTACAGAACTAGTGCAATCGTATGAGGAGACTATTCATAGTTTAATTACATCAATGGTTATTGAGATCATAGTTAGCTGAATACAATTATTACAAAAATAGGCAATGGTATAAATCAACATAATACATAATTTAATACAGGCGGACATAATCATGATCCGGTTCGTTGTGCACTGGGAGCTAAGGTGTCTTGAGATCGCCTCGTACCCATACACAACGAACGTATTATAGTCTGCATGGTTGATATCTAATTGAATATACTTAGTGGGTATTTCAAGAATGTCAGGGGGTAAGGAAATGTGATTTGTATATTAGAAGACTGTGATTAACGAGATGTGTAACATGTGGAGGGAGGTGGTAGAAAGAGAGGGATCTCGTTGGGGGTGGAAGTTTCGCTCCCAGGAATTTTCGTGGTATTTCAATAATAATAATACAATAAAAATAATAATAATAAGTAGACAACCACTGGTAAGGCAATACATACTTCTCAAAGAGCCATTATTCTACTGTAACAGCAGTATCGTCGTCTGGTGTTATTATAGTTTCCTCATTTGATTGCCACATGTGCTGTATATACGTGCTCATGAAAAAAATAAAATAAAAAATGTGACTGAATTATTAATTGACAGGTAAATAATAGCACTACAAAACTAGTGCAATCATATGAGGAGACCATTCATGTTTTCTTACATCAATGGTTCTTGAGATCATAGTTAGCTGAATACAATTATTACATACATGATGTGACTAATATTTCGAACTACATAAATTATTATGCAATAATAGTACCACAAATATATTACAATCATTATGAGGGACACTTCACATTCTTCATTACATCAACGGTTATTGAGGTCATAGTTAGCTGAATACAAGAGTCACATACATAATGTGACTAATATTACCAACTACCGAAGTTATAATGGAATTATAGTAATACAAATATTTTACAAACATGAGTGACATGGTTCAAATTCTTATTACAATAATGGTTATTGAGGGGATAGTTAGCGGAATAGAGAGAGAGAGAGAGAGAGAGAGAGAGAGAGAGAGAGAGAGAGAAAAAGAGAGAGAGAGAGAAAGAAAAAGAGAAAGAGAGAGAGCAAGAGCGAGCAAGGGTGCCACAAGGAAGCGTCATCGACCCATTAATGTTGACCGTTTTCCTAAATGACCTCCTCCATCTTCTCCCCGATGCCAGGGTCTCTGCCGACGACAGGAACCTGCCACTGAGATACGACCCTCCAGCACTACACAACACCACAGGAGAGGCGGATTCTAACGGACGATTATTCGGCAGCATATTTTCTGCAACTTTAACCCTTTCTGTACCGGTGCCGTCCTGTTTCACTTTTTGGCCGATTTTTGCATGTATTCATTATTTTTCTAGTGTCCTCCCTAGATCTCCATCAAATTTAAGTAAACATCCATTAGATCCCCCTTCTAGATTAATTTGTAAATTTTTCGGTAGAATAATGTCCCGGCCGTCGGTTCTTCCAACATTACAGGCTCACTATTGTTTGCCAGGGAAAAAATCGACACCTAAATAGTACGAAAGGTCTAAATATTGACGAAGAAATTGGGCGAAAGGTCTTAAAATCAACTAACTAATGTGGCAAGCATCTTAACATCTGAAAATTAAATGGGGCTAAACATGAGGGGGAAAGTGGTACAGAAAATCGGCCCATGTCCCCTTAACTATACTCTGGCTGCTATTACATGATTGTATTCAGTTTAAAAAGGGCCTCCAGCAAATGACAGGCTGCTGCGAACTATCTCACTTAACCCTTTATACTACCACAGATCCTTCTTAAACTGCTCAAAATCATCTAAATATAGCTATAATAATATTAATAAGACGTCGCTGGTACAAAAGGGGTTAATCTAGCAGAGGAATCACAATCCTATAATGGTCTTTAATTATCTACCTCTAGTCTAGTTGGCTGCAGCAATGGTAGTCTTGCAATGTTGCCAAAATATATAATTATGTGGATCAAAGGTTGCAGGGAAAAAGGTTCATGTAATTCGGCCTTCAAGGGAGTATTACACAGGATAAGGTTATCCTATATTTTCGATATCCAATATGTTAAGGGGGATCACCGGCTTTTTTTTTATCTTTTTCTCCTTTTCTCTCTTTCCCTGGCTTGTATCCATTCGGCCCCATTCAGCCAACTGTTTTAAGACGTTTATCCCCATCCAGGTGTCTATTTCTTCCTGGCGAGCGATAGCGAGCCAGCATTGTATGGAGAAATCCGGCTTCGCCGGAGAAATTTTTCTATCGAAAAATTTACAAATTTAGCTTGCTGTCCAAAAAAAATGTATATACAGTATATATATGCTGGCTTGCTACCGCTCGCCAGGAAAATATTGCCACCTGGATGGGAGTAAACGTCGGTAAAAGTAGGCTGAATGGGGCCGAATGGATACAAGCCATCGAGAGAGGGAGAGAGAGAGAAAAAAAGCGAGGTGGGCTCCCTTAACAACACCAATTCTGGGATATAATGTATTGGGGTCGGAAACTATGGTAAAGTGACATCATTCGTATACAATATTAGCTTATAAGATGTCAGATACAACTTAGCCGACAAAAGTTAAGACAAACAATGCGTTTGTGTGATATTTGTTCAGTTTGTTTTAGTGTTCTAGGAGAGTTCTGTGGCGGCAATTTGTTTTAGTGTTCTAGGAGAGTTCTGTGGCGGCAATTTGTTTTAGTGTTCTAGGAGAGTTCTGTGGCGGCAATTTGTTTTAGTGTTCTAGGAGAGTTCTGTGGCGGCAATTTGTTTTAGTGTTCTAGGAGAGTTCTGTGGCGGCAATTTGTTTTAGTGTTCTAGGAGAGTTCTGTGGCGGCAATTTGGTTTAGTGTTCTAGGAGAGTTCTGTGGCGGCAATTTTGATTCACTATTCTTGCAGTATGCAGAGACCCGGGATTCGCCATTAGACTGAAGGTAGACTGTTAAATGTGGCAACAATTATGTAAATTCATATTTCAGATGACTTTGATTATAAAGTATTTGTCTGTTATTGACAAGGACCAAAATGTCTGCAATTAATCTGTAATTGGACGTGTTTCCATTAAGTTAATGAGCAAGTGCCCTTATTTGCGGTTATAGGCATCATAATATGTAAATAATTGATGGGCTACTGGTATTACATGATACACCATTTTACGATAGAACATGCAGCTAAGACAGTGTCGAAAAAACGCAGCAATGCCCACTGTATGGCGCTCTGGCCTATCACGTAACAACGGCTTGGTTAAAGGCTCACTTCAAGAAATATGTCAGTGAATATAAATGGCTTGAGCAAAAACATATGATTTGCAAATAGGATCACGCACTCATTACACACTAACAAATACAGATATCATCGACTTTCGTAAATATTTCTTAAAATGATTATATATTTCGTTAACAACGTAATATAATATGTGAAGCAAATGTATCAAAAGCTATTTAATGCTTCAGCACTGCTCCGAACTGTGTACTGAACATTGAGTCACTATGCCTTTCTGGAACGATTGTTGAGTGTGTCAGATTGTGCAACCTACACCTGGCCAAGACGTTGGCTAACTCTCTGGTCAGAGATTAGTGATCATGACTGTACATATTGTATACATACATTTAAAATAAGAATATACAGAAAGGTTTCATCACAACATAATAGGGATACACTAGACACCGCTGGGCCTTACATTGTGTCATGGTCCAGTCCATAGAGTAAAGATAGATAAAGGCAAATGCGTGACGTCACAAATCTGAAAATATTTATCCGCGCGTTCGAGAGATGGCAGCACAATCGCAAAAGAAAATGGGAGGGTCCCTATTAACCCTCTCACGTTTTTGACGCAATTTTGAGCATATTAGGGATACTTTAAAGCCTTTGTTACCATCAGGGGTATTTAGAAACCTTTAGTTTAATTACTTCAACCTCTGCAGTTGTCTTTGAGTTGTCTTTGGAGAGGTAATTAGAAGAGTGAGAGAACTCTATTTATTATTGCTAATCTGGTAACCTCTGCGTCATAAAAACGTGGAAGGGTTGATTTGTAATAATCCCTACCTTGTACTAATAACGCTCTTAATGATCAATTCAACGTTATCCAGAGAGTCTTTAAGGGGGGTGACCTGTTTTTTGTTATTTCTGTCCTTTTCTCTCTTTCTCTGGCTTGTATCCATTCGGCCCCATTCAGCCAACTATTTTAAGACGATTATCCCCATCTAGGTGTCGATTTCTTCCTGGCAAGCAATAGCGAGCCAGCATTATATGAAGAAATCCGGCTTCGCCGGAGAAATTTTTCTATCGAAAAATGTACAAATTTAGCCTGCTGCCAAACAAAAATAAAAAATATGCTGGCTCGCTACCGCTCACCAGTAAAAAAATTACACCTGGATGGGGATAAACGTCTTAAAACAGTAGGCTGAATGGGGCCAAATGGATACAAGCCAGAGAAAGATAGAAAAGGACAGAACAAAAACAGGTCACCTCGAGTTGCCAACGTCAAACAGGCTGGGACAAAATATCCCTAGACGTCATAATTATAACCTACGTACGTATTTCATGTAAATGTCCAGTTTTAGTGCAGCTTTACAAATTAACATCTACATAATATGTAACTAATAATAGATATTCAAAATTACATTTTCATTCTTGTTGTGTTGCTTTGAGTTATAGGCCTACAGCTTGCATCATATACTGTAGAAGTATTTATATAGTGTATACTGTATATGTATACTTAATTTTGTCCTTTTGCTTTTATATATCTATTTTATTTTCAATAATTTACAAGTGTTTTTACCAACATTAATTCACTCTTAAAGACGTTCCCTTTTTAATCTAACGCCCCCTCATTATGCGGACTTTCCCTAACTGTGGTAACGTTGCACACAAGCCACGCGCACACATATCAAGGAGTATTTAATATCCTCTGGGGCCTTTTGCTTATAATATTATGCCCCACGATAGTGCTGACACCCCTAGTTCGCGCGAGGAAATGCAAATTTTCTCCTCTCACCTTTAATTCTCTTTGGTCCAGTCGAAGAGAGACTGCAAGAGAAAAGGGTTGAAACAATAGATATACATTAGCTCAATAGAAACAGAGCCGAACACAGATATATATATATATATATATATATATAAAATAAAATAGTGTTATCTGCCCTAATACATCGGCCGACCTAACAACCTCCCTGGGACCCTTGGCCACAGCGTTTTCCACCTAACTCTACACAATGTTTTTATCTCTCTCGGGCCCATTTGTTTTATGACCTGAGTATTTCCGCGTTTATGTAGCAGGCGTGTTGGTAGGTAAAAAAAAAATATATATATATATATATATATATATATATATATATATATATATATATATATACTGTATATACACAGTTTCAAAATATATTTTAATAATAGTAATTCAACATCTAACAATGTAACCAGCATACTTGAAGATATGAACATATACTGTAAGCTAAGCAAATAAAAATGGATACATAACAGAAAAGAAGGTAACGACACGACATTTCTATAAGTACTAGTTGTTCTCTCACTCACTCACCCTCTCACACACTCTCTCTCTCTATATATATATATATATATATATATATAAATTAACTCGGCCACTGCGTGTTAAAAGCTTACCAAAGTTTCACTTATACAGAATAAAGAAGATAAATCATGCTTGGGGAAGATTAATTCCACACCATATCGTAGGACCCATGTTTCAGAGTACACTACATGGGATTTTAAATAGTAAAACCCTCACACAAGGTATAATTTATAGTAGAATATCTCACCTATCAATCTATCCATAAACATGTATCCATTAACTTCAAAGTCTATTAATTATAGCAGTTATTTAAACAATAACAATGTCACCAGCAAACATGCAGATATGAAAATATAAGCTAAAACTAAAACGAAATGGGTTGAGTACAGAAAAGAATGTAATGACACAACATGTATCTCTACCTCTCACTATACTGCATGTATACAGTATGTATACTGTATATTATACAGTATATATATATATATATATATATATATATATATATATATATATATATATATATATGAACGAATTATATAAATAGCCTTATAGTATATCTTCCGAAGTATGAACAATAAAGCTCTCTATGATTGTCTTCCAACCATGGCAACCGGCACCCAAGTGTGTCTGATATCTCCAACCACCCAAAACATCAGTGACGGCCATATGATGATTACATCCGGACATGTGACCTAATGTAATGTAACCCAAGATTGCTTGCGTGGGCCTGACACAGGGGAATAGTAAAGCCGATTTTGACTTCCAAATATCCTTCAGGGCATACAGTTGCCTCCTAAATTACATGTGACAATATTATCGTCATTGCTATATACAGTATATATATGGTGAGAGGGAATGAGAGAAGATAGAAGATATTTTTAGAAGTTTCCTTTCTGTACTTTATCCATGTACAGCTGGCCAATTTAGTCCTGCGACAAAATGTTCTGGTGTATGAAGGTGTGTGGCATTTAATCCGTAGTAAACAATATATGTTTTATGAATGAATCACTCAAACCCTATGCCATGTGAAAGAAGGGACGAGATTGGGTGAGACGAAAAATATCGAGAAACTATATTTTCTCCTTTATTTGCATTACTTAGAAAGTCCAGAAAGATGTCAGGTAATAAAGGGATATGAAATTAACAAAATTACAGTTTATTCAAATACATAACCAATCCATACTCAATTGATTTGGCATATAAGAAAATGTGAGTGTATCGGTGGTAGGAGGGTGGGGCTTCGTTTCAATGTAATCGATACAGCACGGTGGGTTTAAGTTTAAAAACTCAAAAGTTAATAGTTGTATTTAAGATTCCAGGATACTGATGGTTTGGCTTATAACTTCTATGGCCAGTGAAATGTAAGCACTGTTATAACACAAATTTAATGTTTGTAGTGTAAATGTCTGAACTTGCTTTTGTATGAATATTATGATTTATGAGTTTCTGGTGACTATTTATGACCGTGTTCCGATTTGTTTTATATAAACCTGTTAAGTAGTATTTATAAGCGTCTTGGTAATGCATGATTTTCTCCTCAGAATATGAAAGATCCTTCCTAATCCTTAGACGATTTTACTCAACTTAGGAAGAACCAGCCAGTAAAATACTTATCTGAAATTGTTATTAACCCCTTGATGGGCGGGTGCCCAACCCCGAAAGGGATTGAAATAGGGGAGCTATCCCCCCGCCAAAGGCAGGTTTCTAGGGCCTTTCCTAGCTGATGTGGAGAGGATTGGGTTCTAGTCATGTGGTGATGGGCTATCAGAGTTAGAACTGAGCAAACTCTGTCATACCCATAGCTTACTCCGACGGTTCCTTTTACTTATATATTATTTTTCTAGATCTCAAGTGACGGGGTCTCTTTCATGGATTGACCTCCCAATCTACCAAGATTGGAAGCCAAAGCGTCACATTTTTCCTTTGCCCCTCAACTTTCTCTTCATAATCGCTGAGGGGCACAGGGCCCTGGGTAGGGCTTTGGTTTCCCGGGCGTTTCCGAACCCTCCTCAGCTCCCCGCCATGGAGTGGCTTCGGTCACCCAGGCTTTATTGTGGTAGGCAGGGAGGGTTCTGTGGGGGCGCTCGGTTATGGCCTTGGCCTTGCTCGGGACCTTGGGGCTGTTCGGCCAGGCAGTCTGGGGAACAACAACAACCCCTTGATCTTTAGAGGTCCTTCCTAAGATTAGCATGAATATTTAGCAGTAGCATTAATGAAAATATAGTAGTAATTGGCTGACTGAAGTGGTTAAGGAGAATATAATGAATTGTCTATACCTGGAAATACAAAGTCATCATTCAAAAGGGTTGATATAATTATTATGTTTAACCTTTTAACTATTAGAGGAGTTTCTAAATCTGCATACAGTCACCTAATGTTTGCCATACTAAAATGATATATCCAGTGCATCAATGTAATAGCAGTTAAGAACAATTAAATGCTGACAAAACTAATAACGGTTGAAGGCCAGAATTGTTTGTGTTTTAGTTTTCGTGTATTTTGCAGACTGATATCGCATCTAGTTGCTATCGTAACATCTTCCCATAGTAGTTAAGTTTATACGATGGTCTAGAGTAAATATATCATGGACATTTTGTATAAAATGAATTGTCCAAATTAGAGATACTTTCTTGCATATAGCACTTCAGACATTTCAACATTTATGCATCGCAATTAAATCTACTTCACTAAGCCCAAACAGAACCCTGCTTGTCCTTCCATACAGCCATGATTGTGGTGGTGGTGGTAGTGTGGGGAGGGCAAACGAGCATATTGTCTAGTAAAAGGTTGCAATTTCTAAATAACTGGAGCCATTTCATTGTAGAATATATTTAAATGATTTTTCTGTATATAATAGCAGGGCTTGATAATCAACACAGTATTAAGTGCATATCGGTACACATTTGTTGATAGAGACCAAAAAGGCTTATATCAGTCTTAAATAACAGCATTAGTTTCCATAACCCCCCTGGGGGTTAGGGAATAGAATATGCCCCACGTGCCTTCTGCGTGTCGTAAGAGGCGACTAAAGAGGTTGGGTCGGTGGGCTTGCGACCCCCACCCGGAAAAAATATCTAAGCAAAGAAAAACGAACGAACAGCCTCGGATGCGGACGGAACCAACGTTGACGAACCACGACCGACTAAGGACATGCCTTCGGACATTCTGAGAGTGGCTACGTGGAATGTTAGTGGCATGAATGATGGCACAAAAGAGAGAGGTTCTGGAAGTGTTAGTAAATGCCAGGCTGGATGTATGTGGAATGACAGAGACCAAATAGAAAGGTTCAGATGTGAGAGAGTGGGAGTGTGGAATGGGTGTGTGCTGGAGTGAGTGAAGGAACAGCGAGAGAAGGTGCATGTTTGTTTGTAAGTAGCAAATGGAAGGAATGTGTAAGAGAGTATGGGTCTGTGGGTTCAAGGATTGTGTGGGTGAGAATGAAAGTAGGAATACAAACGTGGGTGATTGTATGCGTGTATGCCCCGACAGAGGATATACTTGAAAGAAAGAAAGAGGAGTTCTGGATGAATGTGGAGGCGTGCCTGGAGAAGTTTGACAAGAACGAAAGAATATTTCTGATTGGGGATATGAATGGTAAGGTGGGTGATAGGAAAGTTGAGGGAGTGGTGGGAGGTACCATCAGAGGTGAATGGGACGTAATGGGACGTACTTGTGGACGTATGTGTGGGGAGGAGGCTGTGGATAGCCAACACCTTCTTCCGACACAGAATGATCCACAGGTACACGTGGAAACGGATGTTGACGATGAAGGATAAGACAGTGGTGGAACGAAAGTCATTGATTGATTATATATGTGTGGATGAACTAATGAAGAAATCTGTGATGGATGCTAGGGTGTATAGGGGTATTGGAGGGGGTCTGTCTGATCATTATGTAGTGGTAGCTAAGGTTAGGATACAAAAGAAGTGGGTGAGGAGAGCTGGAGGGAGGCGAGAGGAGGGTGGAATGGTGAGGAGGGTGGAGAGGTTGCAGGAGGAGGAAGTCATGGAGGAGTACTGGAGAGCATTGGAAAGACGACTAGGGGGGTTCGACCTGGAAGTTATGGAGGAAGTGGAAGAGATGAGCAAGGTGTTTAAGGATGAGATCTGTGCAGCATGTGAGGAGGTGTGTGGAGTGAGGAGAAGCGGGAGGGGAGTGAAAGGTACAGCATGGTGGACAGAAGAGGTAAGAATAGCTGTGGAAGAAAAGAAGAAAGCATATAGAGAGTGGTTGGGTAGTAGAGGGAATGAAGATTCCGAGAGACAGAAACGAGCGAGGTACGTGGAGAGTAAGAGGGTGGTGAAGAGAGTAGTGAAGGAAAGTAAGAGAAGAGTAGATGTGGAATTTGGAAGGAATCTGAGTGTAAAATGGAGGGAGAGTAAGAAACTGTTCTGGAAAGAAGTCAAGAAAGTTAGGGAAGGTAGCAAGGGAAAGAGTAAGGGTGTGGAAGATAAGAATGGGAGAATGCTAGCCGAGAAGCAAGAGAGAGTCGAAAGATGGAGGGAGTACTTCAGCGAGTTGCTAAATGTAAGGAATGAAGAGCCAGCAAACATAGCTGGATATGGTATGGGAGGGAGAAGAAGAGAAGTAGTGGAGGAGGAGGTGGGGATCAGGAGGTCAGAAGTGTGGGAAGCCATGAAAAGAGTGAAGTTGGGGAAAGCACCAGGAACAGATGGAGTGTGTGGGGAAAGGTTGAGGTATGGTGGTGAGATAGTGATAAAATGGGTATGGAAAATGTGCAAACTAGCATGGGAGAAGGGCAGTGCACCCGATGACTGGAAGACTGGCATAATAGTCCCCCTATATAAGGGCAAAGGAGAAAGAGGAGTGTGTGGTAACCACCGAGGAATATGTCTTCTAAGCGTAGTAGGGAAGGTATACAGTAGGGTAGTGATTGAGAGAGTGAGAGTGAGAACGGAGAAATGGATAGGCGATGAGCAGGGAGGTTTTAGGAAGGGAAGAGGATGTGTAGATCAGATTTTTACCCTGAATTGTGTTGTGGAGAAGTATCTGGAGAAGAAACAAAAGGTGTATGTTGCCTTTATGGACTTGGAGAAGGCCTATGACAGAGTGGATAGAGAAGGTTTGTGGAAAGTACTAAGAATATACGGAGTAGAGGGCAAGTTGCTGAAAGCAGTGAAGAGCATGTATGAGGGTGCAAAGGCGGCAGTACGTGTGGAGAGTGAGCAGAGCGAGTTCTTTGACCTGAATGTTGGTTTGAAACAGGGGTGTGTGATGTCCCCGTGGTTGTTTACTGTATATATGGATGGAGTCATGAAAGAAATACTATCAAGAGCAGTGGATGTTGGTGTATCGCTGAAAAGGGAGGGAATTGAGTGGAAGCTACCTATACTGCTGTTTGCGGATGATACAGTTCTGATGAGTGATAATGAATGGGAGTTGCAGGGTCTGGTAAATGAGTTTGGAACAGTGTGCGAAAAACGGAATTTGAAGGTAAATACGGGGAAGAGCAAGGTTATGGTCTTCGAAAGGGATGAAGTCACAGAGTGTGAGGTGAAGCTGAACGGTCAGGCTATGGAGATCGTCAACTCTTTTAAGTATCTGGGCAGTGTTGAGTAAAGATGGGACTATGGATGAAGAAGTGCGGGAGAGGGTACAACAGGGGAAGAGGGTTGTAGGAACGCTAAAAGCAGTAACAAGAAATAGGGTGGTCAGTATGGAAGTGAAGAAGTCCTTGCATGACAGTGTGGTAATCCCGACACTGACTTACGGAAGCGAAGCATGGACGTTGGTTGAGAGACTCAGACCAAGAGTGAGAGCAGTGGAAATTAATTACTTAAGGAGTGCGTGCGGAGTTACATGGAGGGATAGACAGACTAATGAGGAAGTAAGAAGGAGGTGTGGTGTGGAGGTAGATGTGCTGGAAAGTATGAAAAGGAACAACTTGAGATGGTTCGGCCATATGGAACGTATGGAAAGCGAGAGAATGACTAAGAGGGTGTACGAGAGCGAGGTAGAGGGACAGAGATGGAGAGGTAGACCGAATATGAGGTGGAAGGATGGAGTGAGGAAGTACATGAACGAGGGCGGTGCTGGTTGGGGGGGGGGGCGTTGACTGACTGGGGACAGAGGTGCATGGGGGCGGTTAGTTCGTGGCCACCCCTTCGGGGATCACGGCGTCAGGCAATAGATAGATAGATTAGTTTCCAGTTCGGACATTGGCGGATAATTCTCGGGCAACGTGATGTGCATGGCTTCTGCAGAAAGCTGGGAAAAACGATGTCATATGTTTCATTAAAATACTTAGTTTTTCGTACAGTCATTAGATAACTTTTATATACAGCATAGTATATCCTAGAATTGCACTACCACCTTGTTATGCCTTGCAAAAGTTAGAAATTTACTTTTACTTCATATTATGAATTAGTTACATTGCTAACAGATAAGTTGGGAACATAATAATATTCCTTTTATGTCTACGTCTTTCCTAAACCGAATGAAATAATATAGAAGTATACTAAGTGAAACTATAAAACCCATAAGTGATCACCGTATTGACGAGTGTTTTGTTTTAATTTGTATTTGATTCCTTCTTTTACTAAAGGCCATTCAGGAACTTAAAGTAATATGTTGGCGGTAACTGAAAATATTTTTAGACATATGGTACAAAAAAGTAAGGTAATTGTAAATACTATTTTATAATAAGGAAGTGTGTTTTAGTCGAGGAGTTATTCTGTTAAGCTTCTCTTTATTTTGAGCACAAGATAACTTATGATACCGGTACTCAATGTTATGTTTTTCATCTTTCTCGATCTCTCGCTCTCTCTCTAGTATTAATAGTTTATCTCACAGCAACCCTAATTAAGTCAAGGGGGTAAGATCCCTTCCTCTATCCATTTTGTATCCCATGGCAACCCTAATTAGGTAATGAAGGTTTTCTAGGACAGACGTAAGATTGTTATGATACACATTATGATACAGCTAAAAACAGGTGATGGTATTATTATGTTGTTATTGTAGCGGCACAGTGTTTTCGTTTTCCCCCTTTGTCATATGAACTTATGTAGCGCCATACTATGTTATGATCCTATGGTCTTCTTTTTTTCCCAAAGGCCTATCACATTGTTGTCTGAGAAATGTCCTCTGAAAGTGTGGTTCAATGAATGTTGTTGTTTATGTGTTTGATCGAAAGTTGTGTTCTATATCACCAAATGAGTACCAGTATGCACTAGCTCCCTGTTTAGTCATAATAATATATAAAGTAAACTGTAAATCCACGCTATTCTATACACCATAACAATTTCATTATATTATGTGTTGATATGGTTCCAATTATTTAAAAGTGTCAACCAGTCATTCAACAATATGCTCGTTTATCCCCGTTTATTACCCCCACCCGCACCCCTACCACTACCCCTACCACTACCTCCATTTCCACAACCATGTGTGCGTAGAAGGACGAGCGGGGATCATTATAAGTTTGTTAACCCTTTCTGTAAAGGCGACGTATTTTTTTACTTGATTTCAGCTACATTTAGACGATTTTATGAAACTTACGAACGATATATAGTAGATACAAGGATTAATTGAGATAGTCCGTAGCTTTTTAATGGGTAGACGTCTTTCCTAAATTGAGCAAAATCGTCTAATAGTTGCCAGAATATAACGAAAAGTACATCACCGGTACAGAAGGGGTTAATAATACTGTGATACAAGGGCCGTTTCAAAAGACTAACTTCTGAAGTGGACAACATAAGAAAGAAAACAAGTATATCGAATTAGTTAGCGTGACAATTCATTAGATATTTCATAATATCTAGTAATTGCTTGGATAAAAGAGCTTTTGTCGTTATTTAATTGAATAGGCTAACCCCTTCTGTGTCGGCAATATATTTTAAATTATATTCTAGCTATAATTGAATGCATTTTTTGCAGTTTAAGAACATCCGTGATAGTAAAAATGGGGTTAAGTGATATAGTTCGAAGCCTGTTAATTGCTGAAGATCCTTATATAAAAAAAAAGTAGTAACAATAAAGTTCAAAAGATGTCACCGGTACTGAATGGGTTAAGAAGGACCTCTCATATACTGAGGAAATATCCAGTCTTTACCAGGGAGCTTATTTCTCGTATAAGTTACTTGCAAACTTTATAAATGAAAGCGGAAGACGATAATGAAGATAAATCGAGGACTATGAATTATAATATGTATACAGACAGATCAGCCCTCAATACTATTGGTAATATTTTCGTATAAAATAATTGGAACAGTTTACTTTGCATAGACATTTTAAGAACAAACATTATGATAAAAATACAGGCATTGAGAAAACAACCATTCACTTGTTAGTTATGTAGACCCGCCGCAGTCTCGCTTAAACTGATTCGAATCCCCAACCTCCTGCCACCACCACACTCACATTCCTGCCATATCTATTAATATATTAATATTTATGTTAGGTAAGTATTAATATACATTGTAAGCATCTTCATTTCATTTTCCTTTAATACGCAATGTCCTGGAAGTTATATTAACCCTGTAGTAATGCAATTATATATTGCATTGAACTTCATTACGTTCTTCGCCTCGACCAATCATATCCCTCCTTTCACACGTCTTTCGGTTTGAGTGATTCATTCATAAAACTACATAGTTTAATACAGATGAAATGCCAAACACCTCCACGCACCACAGCATTTTGTTGCAGGACTAAGTTAGCCAACTGTACATGTGTTAAGCTTATAATTATGTTCATATGACATTGTCATAATCTCTCTCTATCTCTCTCTCTGAGAGAGTGTGTGTTTGTGTTCAATTATGATACTGGTCGTTGCATGAGGTGCAATATGGATGTAACATGGCAAATTAGTCAACGTATAATAGAATTATAAAAGACCGATGTTTGATAAAATTACATCGATGAGAAAAAAAAGATAAATAAACTTAAATACAAGGTACACTCAGTGACATAAATCCGGCCGCAATATGAACTCACAAACTGCATAATGACCCTCCAAAATTTAAATATTTAGTAAACAAATTAATGAGAAGATTCGATTATGTTCGGAATAGCTTCGAAACTTAGGCCCTAACTTATGTCGTTGAGTGCACACATGGAGCTAAGAGGACCTTAAAACAAACACTAAACAAAGGGGTGTTTATTATCTATTGAAGCGCAATACAGTTAATGTTTTGTTAATTGTACTTGTGCTTAGCTTAACTTTCAATCGCTTTCTGAGAATGTTAATTAATACTCTAGTTATATTTTTGGATTAAAAAGAAACATCCAAGACAAATTGTCAACTACATTGATCCTTGAAATAGCCTTCGAAAACAATGATACCGTGTTTCTATATGTTCTGTAAAGCATCAAGTTTATTTATCAAATGACCTTTCGTTGCCAAACTAAAATATTCATCTTGAATTTCTTGTCATTCTTGTGGACTATATTTTCATCTTTAAGCTTCTATACCATTCAAATTCAAAATCCAATAAACACTGGAGTACCAAGTTGTCTTGCTCTCTATTGCCTAAATAAATGATAAGTGAATGGCAACTTGAAGGTTTTGCAACTACATAATAGCCCTGTAATATTATTAGCATACAAATTTATAATATACAATATTATACATATATATGATAACTCAATTATACATCGAATCAACTAACATATTCAAACTGCAGTATATCACCTTATTTAAGCATACATTTTTATGACAACTAATTTTATTGTTATGTAGCTAAAAATAGACTTAACGTAGTAATTCATTTTAGGATCATATATCACACTCAGATGGTATGGACATAGGTCTAGTAATTGCTTCTTGTATTTTCATAGTTCAGTAAATGTTGTACACAAAATCACACACATGTTAAACATTCTATAGGTGCACTAGGAAAAATAGACAATTCTACAATTTTCATCTCGCACTATATTCTGAATAGCGAAAGCATAATACTTCCTTCCTCCTGCACGTCAGTTAGCATCTTTATTTATTCACGTAGATACAGTATATTCAGTTTGACCTTTTGTTTGATATGCTAGGTGTTCTTCCTTTTACATGTATTGTCATCATCATCACCATCAATATTATCATAATTTGCATCATTAATATTTGTATTCCTATGTTTTTTCATTATGTTGTTCTTCCTACTTCTCCATGTTTTTCCTTTACTTGCCTTGTCCTCGCCCTTTCCCATCTCCCACCTTTCTTTCCCCCCTCACCATCTCCACTTCCTTCGTCTCTTCCTCCACCTACTTTTACTATAACTTGACCTCTTCCTCCTCCACTTTTTTCTTCCCTACTCCTCGTACTCTATATTCATTTTCGTTATGTTGATTTCTCCTCTTCTGAACCATTATCTTCGTTTCTCCCTGCTCCTATCATCACTTTGTCCTCGTGTGTTTATCTATCTTATTATCTTGCTTTACATATTTACTCCGCTTCCTCTTCCACTATTCCCTACCATCACCCCCTGCTCCACCTAACTCCTCCCTAGGGGCCATTCCCAACATTGCTCCCAGAAGGACTATTTAAAATAACTCACTTTCTTCTTGTAGCTCTAATTCCTACACGCGTCTCCTTCTTCCTTCCATCCCCTCTCCTCATCTCTCTGTTGATATGCCTATACCTCCTCCTTCCATCTCTTCCTTCTCCTTTCCTATTTCCTTTATCTCCTTCTATTATGCCCCCGTCTCTCTCTCACACACACTCTTGCCTCAAATTGTGTGTGTATCTCTACTCTCTCGTTCCTTTCTTCCATCTCCTCTTCCAATTGTATTTGTCTCCTCATCGTCCTTCTTATATTCCTCCTCCTCCCCACCTCTCTTTTTGTCTTCCTCTTCCTCCTTTCCTTTTTCTGTTTGTTTCTGTTTTTCTATTGTTCATGCGCTTCTTCTATATTTCTTTCTTTCGTCTCAACTATTGAAACTTCACTGTATTTAAGTATTGTTCCCTTATTCCACACATTCATCCTTCTGCTATACCTCATATCTTTCCTACATATTCTGCTTCTCTTCTCGAGTGTGCTCTCCCTTTCCACTTATATTTTGCTTGGACTTTCTTCTCCTTGCCCTTCTCTTCCTCTTTATTTCCTCCTCTGTTTTCTTCTTTCTATTCCACTTTTGTTTGACCTCATCACTCCCTCCCATCAATTTTACTGTTTGTTTGTTCTTCCACTCTCTCTCTCTCTACCCCACTCCCTCTCACATGTCTCTCTCACATGTCTCTCTCACATGTCTCTCTCACATGTCTCTCTCACATGTCTCTCTCTCGCTCTCTCTCTCTCTCTCTCCGTATATATATATATATATATATATATATATATATATATATATATATATATATATATATATACATGATATTATGTCTATAATTATAGCGGATAAATGAGAGCCAATCGTAAACAAAATAGTTTTGGTTCACAATTATGTTCTTTACAAATTAAGTTTCCTCTATATACCGGGTAACAAGTGGTGCTCGGTTTGGTCGACAACACTACAACAACAACAAAAATGTGCAAAGAACGAATAGTTGACATGGGTAGCACAGTACGCCAGTTTGGATGTTACTCCTGTTAGAGGTGGCCTATTAGTAGGCAATTCAAAATATGGTTTCAGCGAATCTGTCTAACCCGACTAAATGATCGTCAGACCCACGAAAACAAGAATTAATCTCCACAATATTTGACATAGTAACACTTTCCGTGAATACTCTAACTCTAATTTCATATGCAAAACTATTTCACACAACCTACAATATATGAAAAGAATCCATTCTCATTAGCGTCCTTTATAATCTATCATTAACCGCTTTACTTTCACTAAAACATAAATGTAAGTTTGTACCCCTATTGTAATAAGCAATAATTGCACTAGCAGGAGAAGATACATGTATGTTATCACTCTGTTTAAGCCCACAATAATTGCCTTTACATGCAAATGTGTTTACATCCAGAGATATAACAATACCCCTGCTATTATATAACCTGATAACAATTCCCATAAGATCAAATTATCACGTTGAAAATCGATACAATATTTATAACAAATATCTAATTGCTTTTCCAAGTTGACTTGTTTATATTTAAAACAAAAATGTATGGGGAGCAATACAAAATCTATTTATGAAATAATCTTTTTTCATAATTTATTCATTCCGAATGAGGCATCATAATATATTTATCATCATTAGTTGTTTTTATATGAATAGAATACATATTGGCGAATATAAAATATGAATGCATAACCAAAATATTCTGTTGACTATACAAGAACAAGAATTACGTTTAGTACAATCTATTATATTTCAGTAGAGAGATGAATGACCATTCTGCAATATTACAGTAACAAACTCTCTACCCCCCCCCCCCCCCACACACACAAAGAAAACATATACATCAATATAAGTGAGGCGGTCTAAGAAAACATTGTCTTTTCCAGCATCTATTTGTTATTTCCATTTAAAATACGTCCCCTGGCGCCATATACATAGTCCTGATACAATTCAAACAAATTCCAATGTAAAGACTTGCTTGAAATTTACCCATACCAGAACCAAGAATTTGATTAAACAGCGTTCCGTGAATTATAAATCCACAACTTTAAAAGTTTTCTATGCAAACGCTAGTAGCATACGCAATACAATTTTCGATTTAGAGGAACTAGTGTTTCCAGAAAATTACGATGTTATTGGCATAGACAAATCTTTTCTCAATACAGAAGGCAGAGACTTTTTAGCAGAGTATTCACTTCCCGGTTATGTAATGTTTGAGAAAAGCTGAATAAATAAAAATGGAGGTGGCTTTTTACTTTTTATCAAAGAAAGTCTCAACTTGATCCTCATGTCGAAACCTCAAATTGTGAATGTCGACACATCCTTTGTGCTAATAAAGAATATTAAAGGTACAAAAATAATACATTAATATGCAGACCTCCAGCTCAATCAGTGCAAACTGACCCAGAAATTTATGAGCAAATTGCAGACGTAAGTAACTCGCAAGATACCGTAATTTTTGGTGACTTCAATTTACCTGTGACCAAGTGGGGAGATGGTATTACTTCACACTTTGGACAAGACCTGTATGCAAACTTGCAAGAAAATTCGCTATATCAATTTGTTAGATCTCCAACCTGTTGAAATAACGTCCTTGACCTTGTAGTTTCAACAAAAGAAGATTTAATCGAGAATTTGAATGTCAGTGATGAATTCAATAACAGCGACTACCATACGATAACTTTCAGTTTAAAGTTTACTAGTAACGAACCAAATAACAGCATTGAGAAAGTCCCTAATTTCAAGAAATCAAACTTAGAGCAATGTTTAAAGAAACTGACTGGAGCTTTCTAATTAACAATAACGACATGCATACATCTTGGAAATTATTCGCAAACACTTACCTAAATCAGTGCAAGACTGCATACCATCAAAAATACGGCGTACAGGCCATAATAATAAGCCTAAATGGATAAATAAAGAGATTTCAGATTGTTTGCTTGTTAAAAAGTTTGCTAATGATAGATTAATATCCTCACAAAATTACAAAGAACGGGTGAAACATGTAGAACTACGACGCAAAGCCAAAAAGTTAATTAACACCCCAGCCGCGGGGCCCGTCATATGTCGGGCGAGAGAACCATGGCCATCACTGCGGGGCCAGACATATGTCGGAAGGGATGTTGAGCACATTATCTGCTCTGAGAGAGAGTCCACGCGTTGGGAGGACGATAGGCGGGCTCTGACCACTCGGCATGGACCTAGTCCCGCCACTGACGTAACCTCTGCACCATCCCACACCCCAGGCCTCGCGAGAACAAGGACAAACTAGGGAATTTACCGTAATTTAGGGTTTATGCCCTCGTGTTACACGATCGTTGCAAGAGAACCCGTGGTCGTACAAGGGTGATTCAGGTGACATTGGAAAGCTCTATTATCGCCCTTTCACGCATACGTAATTGTATTACGCTCTGGCTCGTCTTTATGCATGAAAAAGAGCATTGAATGAAGCTCGTTTAGGGTAAATATGCCCGCCAGGCAGGTAGTAGAAGTTACAAACATCCCCGTTTGACAGGGGTTAAGTAAAGTAAAAATACCCTGGAGTTACATGTTGCGAATCAAAGTAAAACAAACCCGAAAAAATTCTATAATTATATCAGAAAGAAAAAAGTAGTTACTTCAACTGTTGGACCGTTAGTCGATGAAAATGGAGAATTCACCAAAGACGAAGTACAAATGAGTAATGCCCTCAATACTTTCCTTGCATCAGTGTTTACAACAGAAGACCTCAGTGATATCCCTACAGCATCGCCGATTCAGATTGATAATTCTGATGTTCTAAGCAATATCACCATTACAGAGAGAGAAGTATTGATATATTTAGATAAACTCAAAGTAAATAATTCGCCCGGACCTGATACAATCTCACCTAGAAATCTAATGGAAGCTAAGGATGAGCTCTCCAAAACCACTGACATTGCTATTCAATAAATCCTTGCAGTCTGGAACTGTGCCTGATCAGTGCAAGCTAGCCAACGTAACACCAATATTAAAAAAAAGGCAGCAAATCCCTCCCCAGTTACTATCGTCCAGTTATCTTAACCTCAGTTGTATGTAAAATGCTAGAAACACTCATAAGAGAGACTCATAAATCGCTTAGAGGAAAATAACATACTTATAACATGGCTTTCATAACAAACGTTCCTGCTTTTAAAACTTCTTCCACGATATCCTCAACCTCTATGATGAGAGTAAAGCTGTAGCTGTTTTATATACCTTGATTTTCAAAAGGCCTTCGACAAAGTTACCCACAAACGTTTACTGCTAAAATTAAAAGCGCATGGAATATAAGACGGTGTGTTGAAATGGATAGAAACTTGGCTCAGCGACAGAAAGCAAAGAGTAGTCATAAACGGTAAGGCATCTAAATGGACCAATGTAAGTAGCGGGGTACCCCAGGGATCGGTACTAGGAACAATTCTCTTTCTAATTTATATCAACGACATAGATGACGGTCTCACCTGCACAATCTCAAATATGAGACAGCGAGACAGTGGCGATGTAGCTTCGAAAATTTAGAGTTGCAACGGGTACGAGGAGACAACCAGGTATCTTGGGTCTATGAAGTTAAGACCATGAACAATCCAGTTGCAACACTCAAATTGTCTCCATGTCTCACTCGCCATCTGGAATTAGACCTTATGAATTTACTGTGTTGAGTGGTTGAATTTAAAGCCTGGGTCCCTCATACAGGATTTTTGCCGTGGGAGATCACGATCTAGACAATTATATATTTCGGGAAAACAACAAGGCAATGGTCGACGTGCATTGTTGGTCACATGTGGTGAATGGTACGATAATTTCCAGGGGTCGGCTAGTTTGCCGAAATGTGAATGCTGCATTTAATTATCGTGGTAACGTCTGGATGCTAGTGAGGATGGTCCTTCATCAGAAATACTTCCCAACAACATCCTGGTGCACGGGTGTGCGTCGCAGAGGTGTCGGTGGCGTCGCTGTTTTTTTTTCTGTTTTTTTTTTTTTCTATGTGAGTGAGGGAGACAAAAGGCAGAACTGCCTGTATCGAGTGCCTCCCCCAGAGTTGAAAGAGTGACAGGGCCAAAATCAAGGGACGTTCAAGCCAAAATGCCTGGACACACTGAGTTTGAAGCAATTTAAGTCATAGGATGAGGGAATGATTGATTCTGGGAGAGAGTTCCAGAGCTCAGCAGTTGAATAGAGGAAAGTCTGAGAATACCTTTTCACTCTTGGGTTGGAGAGCTGCACAGAGTAGGGGTGGGATTTTGTTGCAAGACGGGTACTACGTACCCTTCGTAGAGGAGGTGGTTGCTGGTAGTAATGTGACGTGACTGTGTTAGTTAGTCAACATAGGACTTTAGAGGCTATCAATCCATGAAGATTATTTAACCCACCTTAACCCATAACTATCGGCGCGCAACATAAGTCGAGTATAATAAATCTGGACTATCTGGCAGCGCGCGACATAGGTCGTGTGGCAATTTCAGCACGTAATGTTGCTGAGAGAGAGAGACAAGTGGTGGCAGGAGAGTAGCGAGCGTATGACTGCTCCAGACCACCGCGGCGAACCTACTGACACGAATCCCACCTCCTCCCTCCCTCTGTCACTCGCTACATACTGAATTGTATGGGGAAAGTACCGAATTACATGCTTTTTGCACTCGTGTTGCGCGGTTGTTGCAAGAAAACTAGCGTTCATAAAAGGATCGTTGTGGTGTCATTGGAAAGCTCTGTTTATGCCCTTTCAGGGATAGATACTTGTTTTACGCTCTGGGTCTTATTTAGGCATGAAAATGATCACGTAAACAGCCCTATTTTGGGTAAAAACACCCCGCTGGTGGTTACATACTATAACCGCCTAGGCCACTCATAAGGTGTTAAAGTCAGGAAGAAAGTGAACCGAGTCCCCGAGACCCTCAAGTTCATACCCCCAGGTATACTGGGAATATAAACCTAGAGGTTGTCCTGATCGGGAACCCCAGACATCTTTCTTAACACACAAAGAGCGGGTGGTAGGGTATTTTACACTGTGCCGCCCAGCGTTTTTTTTTAACCCTAAATAGGGTTGTTTCCGTGCTCATTTTCATGCATAAACAAGACCCAGAGCGTAAAACAAGTATCTATCCCTGAAAGGGCATACACAGTAACACAGAGCTTTCCAACGGCACCCAAACCATCCTTGTACGACCACTGGTTCTCTTGCAACGATCGTGCAACACGAGTGCAAAAAAACTAAAATAAGGTAATATCCGTACATAATTCCCTGTGTAGCGAGTGAGAGAGGGGAGAGGAAAGTGGTATACAGTTCAGTACGTCCACGGTGGTCGTGGGGAGCGGTCATAAGGTTACTACGCTTGTCCCACCGCTCAGCTCTCTCTCTCAGCAACATTACGTGCTGAAAATGGCACTCGAGAGATGTCGTGCGCCGTTGGTTATGGGTTAATCACGACCAGGACTAAAGCCCCCTTTCGAGAAGTCCAGTCCCTTGTGTGTGTGGCAGGGCCAGGTAAAGCCCTCTTATAAACACCTTTGAGGGCGTCATATATTGCACTAACAACAGACGCACACACTGTCGAAATTCCGTCGGCCATGTTCTTGGCCCCTCAGCGTTTTGTCGGTCTCCGTCATTTGTATCATTTGTATATTGACCAAGGCCATTCGTGATGCTCGTACATTTGTCGGATATATCCCATCTCGGTTGTTCCTTCGTCATATCTCTATCGTTTTTACTTCCTTCCGACCTACTGCATCATTACAAATCCTGGCAAATCGGTCTGGACGCAGATTTTGTCGAAATTGTGGCCACCACCAGAAAAAATCCTGTAAGTGGGGCAAGGCTTAAAGGCTGTAATCCTATTTCTGGAGGTAGAGTTGGAACATTGAACACACAATCGGGTATAACAAAGTAAGTTAACATTAAATGAGGGACAACACTGACTTGAGTGTAGAAATTTTAAAATTATTTAATTATTTGTCAAGGAAATGCAAGCTTTTAGGTTTTATTCAACGTAATTAATATGTTCCCTAATGAAGAAGAAGAAAAGGAAGAACGGAGAAGATAAGAAAAAGAACGCAAACTTTTGCTCATATCGGCTGCAACGAGAGAGCTTTGGAGTATAAAAAATAAAATGCTCAGCGACATTAGAATAAAAACTATTATGCGTGGAAATAAAATTATGCATAATTTACGTGGCCAGGTCAGGGTCGCAGAAGCTTCTTATAGTAATAGGAGGCAGGGCGAGGAAGGGGATGGGGGTGAACTGTATACCTCATTAATGTTATTCCCTCTCTTCATCTGTCTATGTACCTATTTATCTACCTGTCTATCTATACATCTATCTATCACACACACACACACATTATTAGAGAGGTTGTATAGATGAAACATACAAGACTGATACACACATTAACGGATAACGAAGCAATCCGCCTGTAAGGGACCAACTACAGGTGTGTATAATTATATGTATCCATCAAACGCAAATACGTGCTATGTACATATTTTAATTATTTAATAGTGTTAATATCTCAGTAATTTAAATGCAAAACAATAGAATAGAGGTATAATATATATATTTTTTTTTTTTTTGGTGATGATTGAGTGTGCATTTCCCTATTAAATTATTTCTCCCTTTCTACTTACGGGTAGTCATAAATTGGCTAGAGAATCAGAATTTCTGACCCCACTGCATATTAACATTTATTTTATACGTCTTAAATTCCCCAAACCAGCAGTTATATAATATTGTGTGCACTGTTGGTACAAGCAATACGACACTCCCTCTGTCTCTTCTTTCTTGCTAAATGCAATTGATTTTTCAAATCTCAATTCCCGAAATGTTGCTATCCAGTGTGCGTATGTGTGTGTGTGTGTGTGTGTGTGTGTGTGTAGGTGTGTGTGTGAATTGAATTGAATTGTGTGTGTTTAGACTTTGTTGTTTTGTTTAGCTTATACTTAACTTACCCTTCCCTTTTGACTATATCTTGCTGAGGGTGGTTATTTAGAACTATTCCTGTTTCGCCTCTTTTTTTGGCAATTGCCTTTTTGAGGATATTCTCGTGCTGTCGTAAAACGCGTAGAAGGCCGTGCAATGATAGGTCGTCAGTGGTGTAGTCCTCATCGTCTTTTTCGTGGCAATATGTCACTGGTGGCGAGATGTTCAAGCTGGTCTGTAGGATGTAAGGCATTTCTTGTAACCTCCCTCTTTTCCAAGGTACTGTACATCATGTGACCTCCCACTTGTCTGGTGCATTTTTCATAACACCCTGCTGCAGGTAACATTGGTGTGCACTTTATGTGACGCCGATGGAAGCCCTACTTATACACGGTTGCGTTTTGAAGCTTCCCTGGATACAGATGCTAGTAAGCATTTAAAGGTAGGCACCACTGAGTTGAGTCATTGTAGATCTAGGCGAGGTAATATTAAAATTGGCAAAGGCATCAAACTGGGCCCGCATTGACTCCGAGAGAGGCGTACTGGAATAATGGGAGCAACAGTGTGGTATAAAGCTGTGGCATCCTTAGGTGGAGATTGGTACCGACATTTTGTCTCCCCTATATGAATAGTCAGTGCGGACACCTAATTTTACATTTTCTAAAAAATTATGGTTTTCTTCAATGATGATGGTTTGGGGGACCCATGAAATCAGGGTATAGAAACCCAAAATGTTCTTGCTTCTCTTAATCCTGTAACACAAAAAGTGTCCTTGTATAATATTCTTCCGACGTTTAATTCCCTAAGTTTCTCATCGGCTGCCATTTCCTCTCCCTTCTCCCACTCCCGTTCTTTCCCTTCCTTTTCGCCTTCCATCCCCCCCAGCCCCCCCCCCCCCCTACTTCCTTCACCCCCGCACTTCCCCTGGCTCCACCCCCCTCCCCTTACCGTCTCATCCAGTCAGTATTACTGGAAACGGGAACACTGGAATCCACTTAGCAGGCGTGAGGCAAGACATTAGTGGGGGTGGGGAAGGTGGGGAAGAGAAGGGAAAGGTGGGAGTAGGAAGATGAGGGATAGGGGAAGAAGGAGAGAGGGTAGGGGGAAGAGGTAGAGGGAGGGAGAGAAGAGGGGCAAATGGAAAACAGAAGGAAAGTGTGGGTTTAATGAAGAAAGGGGTGAATAAGGTGGGGAAGGAGTGATCATAAATTAGGATATAATACCAGAAAATACAGTAAGCTTTGAAGAAGAGATTATAACGGAGAGTGGGAATATGCATAACTTCATGTACCGACTGGCTGGCTCAGTTGAAAGCTCTGCGTCCCATCCTGCAGACTCGCGTTCAATTACCGCTCAGGTTGAAAAGTGTTTTCTGGGATATAGCCGGCTGTTACTGTCTCCCCTTGATCAAGAGAGATCGGTAATGGTCTCTGGTTGATTGAAGAAGGGCAAGCGCTTGAGAATCTTCAAAGGAGAAATACGGGCGATATATAGGTAACCAGATTATTATTTATTAGCATTAATACAATAAATAGGAGAAGGACGAACAGCGCAATTACAATAGGGTTGGAAAAGCATACTGGGAGTAAAGGCAATGAGAGAGAGAAACAGAATATAAACAATAAGTGGAGGTGAAATTTAAATGGACACAAATGTTAAGGAGCAACATATTTCAAGGAAAGTCCTAGCTGTCCATTACGAAAAGATAGTCAAGATGAAAATAATATAGTTAACATTTGCGTAGTTCTTTTCATAGAGTGTCAGATGCTATACCTACTGTGTATGTTCTTCTTGAAATATTCAATTGATGAACTATTTACAAAATAATTATGGGAGTTTATTTTAGGTTTTACATTTTTGTTATATCATTTTTTTTCCACATACAATTGGGCTAAATATCTTAATCTATCAATTCTATTCACGCTGGCGTCTCGCATTCATAATGATGCGCATTGTCAAACTAAATTTGTTGTATACATACTCCAAAGAGTTGGCCAGTGTTGTATGTAATTCCGACAAAAACAGACCGACAGCTCTCAACCAGTCCAGACAGTTCGGGCTGCTATTTTGTTTGTTAACTCTATATTGTGACCTAGGCTTATAACTTTTAGATTTAATCGTTCCAGACACTGAGTGAGACAACGAGACTATCTAGTGTTGGTACCAGCCCGTTCTTAGTCTTACCTTCATAGACATATTGCACTTGGTTGTCTATTCATAGCCTGTATGTAGATTCAACGTTACATCGCCACTGTTTCTCAATCTCATTTCCCAATCTCGGACAACTCTCTCTCTAGCGCCACTTGTTGAGCTTCTCACTTACAAGGCACTGCCACCCTAAGAAAATACTTAGAATATGAAAATATGCATGCACTGCTAAATTATCGGAACTAAAGAGAGTATTATATTGGCGAGTTTTTTGGCAACATGTTGAAACTATGTACAACACAGATTGCATACATATACAGTATATGCACAATTTTAATGACCGAACGTTCTACACAAGATGCAATTTCAGTCTTACATACTTATAGCAGTTAACCAGGCAGCCAATTTCAGAGCTGTCTCTCTTGTCAGATATTTAAATTTGAAATGATAGTGTATATTCTCATCACATGTCTTTTTCCGTCTACCCCTTGGAGCCGCCTCCTCCATTTCAAAGGAATTGATTTTTTTTCGCTCATCCTCTCTACATGCCCAAACCAGCCAAGCCTGCTTGAACCCCTCTAATCACAGATACTATTTATACGAAACCGTCTCTAATACTCTTCACTAAATATCCTATCTTATAGAATGGCCCCACAGATCCGTCCTACCAGTTCCATTTATTTATGGGCCATGCTGTTGATTTCAGCCACTCTGACAGGTCACGTTTCTAAGCCATAGGTCATTACGCTTCTATTACAAGCAGTTTACACTTTTCCCTTCAATGGGAGGGAGAGTCTTCTCATGGATAGAATAGGCAGCTGTTCTCTGAACTTTCCCCAGCCACATCTAATTCTGGCGAAAGTGGTTGCTTTGGCTCCACCACCAGCAGAGATGCTATCTCCCAGGTAGCGAATTTTGTCCACCAGCTCCAGTGACTCCCTGCCAAAATTCACACTCTCCGGTCGGTCTTTTAACACAAGCTCCCCCTTGCATACTTTACATGCAAATTTTTCCTTTTTTGGGTTGAGATCCTTATATTCTGGACCAGTGCTTCTTACCATGGTGTACCCAGCAATAACAGACGCTACTGTAAATTTAGTTCGCACCCACCCCTTTCTTGAATACTGCATATGGGTATACACCACGTTTTACTACATTTCCTCATGCTAGACCATTATGCATAACCGTGTTTTATTTAGTTTAACTTTTCATCCTACACTTGCCATGCCAACCGCCAGCCTTTGAATTTGGCCTCTGCATCCTGGCTTGATGGTGTAATAGTTAGAGCGTGTAAGTTCTGTAGGTGATATCCTAGGTTCGAATCCTGGGATAATCACATGTTTTCATTAATTTAATTTGGGGTGTTACTGGTGTTAGGAACAATGTTAAAAATATATCTACGTCATCTGTGTATAGCAGTCACTCATCTACTCCAAGTGTTCACATCGCCCACTGCTCGACTTTCCCGGGCACTCTATTAAAGTCATTATCCAGGTCTACAAACACAAGCTATAGATCCCTATTTTTATGTAAATACCTTTCCTGCAGCTTCCTGTCTATGAAAGTAGCATCGATTGAACTGAGCCCTTGCATGAAACCGAACTGCATATCGTCGATAGATTTTTTTTTTTTTTTACTAATCCTACCTTCAAAGACTCGGACAGACTTTCATAACTAGGTCAAGCATATTTAGGCCCAAAAAATTACCCCCATCTAAAGAATCAACCTTGCTCTATTATATATTTACTATCACCATTGTATGCCAAACATCCTGGATTGTTTCTGCTCCAATAATAGAAGTAATTAGTTCTGTGACCAGCTTCACTCCTATGTTACCTAATACATTTATCATCTCAGCAACAATGCTAGAGCACCCTGCAGCTTTCCTGTTCTTAATTTTATTTATGGCTCTACTCAAAGCAGTTGGCACTAGTAATAGAGGGAGGTGTGGGGGTTCTGAGATGTTAATACTGCTATCTTTAACTCGAGTAGGTAGGTTGAAGATCTCATTGGAATTTCTTGATTACACACTTGGTCAATCACTAAATCCTGTATAATATTATTTGCCTTGAATATTTCTGTTTTGGCAATTCGTTTATCGGTCAGATATTCCTTCCTGCTGCCTCCTTCTTTCCATGATTGGAAAAATCTTACTGTCTCCATTACTGCATCTTCAGCCTTGTCAGTTCACCACCAGGAACTTTTATGCATGGGGGAACCCTTAGTTTTGCCAGTGACGTCAAGAAACTATATTCACGGAAGTTCCATAATTTGACCTATCACCCTCTATCCTACCCATTTCCTTCAGTTTGCTGCAAAACTTATCCCAGTAAGATCTTCCCATTGTCACATCGGAATATAAACATGGGACTTTAAGATTACCAGTCCAGTAGAAGACCCCTTCATCACATCTATGTAGCCTGTATCAAAACTATTTCAAGGTGAGCTGAATATATAATATATATATCATGTATATATATATATATATATTAAACTGCTTTAGATATGAGGATTAAATGGTACTAAGCACATACTGTACAAAAAACGTGCCAGTGTAAGAAAATGATGTGACAAATAGGACTAAATGGCATCTTTCCATACCATCACCTCCTCTCCTAACCCTCCCTCTATCTCCCTCCCTATACTACCCCCCACCCTCCCTCTATTTCCTCCCCCACATCCTCTCTCCCTCGCTCACTCCACTACCTCCTTTCCCCTCCTTCAATCCCTCACTCCATCTTTGTACCACCACCCCTCCCTCACACACTGGGAAAAAGACTTGAGACAGACCGTAAGTTACCCTTGAGGTAGGTGTCAGAGCGGCAGTGTGACGCTCCTCATGGTAGACCAGCCAGCCTCTCCCTTGGCAAAACAAAAAAACATTTGTAAATTGGAATGTAAATTTTGTTTTTGATAATTCTTCATTCAAAGCCATGTCCTTATAGACTATGCACATGTGGTACAATTATATTGCTTTATACGGTATATTAATTTACCTGCCGCATAGCGGACTTATGCCTGCGAAGGCCCTCACATATGTTGTGTTATATTTGCTTGGCCAATATGCCTCCCCTTCATTAAATTTATCCTTGACATTTGCCTGGTCTCAGACCAATTGTTCAATCTGTGGAGATCCCTGCCATGTTGTTCAATTTCATCACAATTCTTCACATTGACTACAAGTATAATTTCGTCTACAAACCTAACCGATTCAGTACAGGAAACGTCCTTTTCATTATAGTATGGCTACTATAAGACGATTTTGTTCAGGTCAAGAAGGACCTCTTGGAAAAAAATGCCACACACTATCTCAGTTCCCCCCTTTAACCTAACAAGTGCGCATGGGGGTAATTGGAAACGTCCCCCTGTGCGGACGTATTTGAGGTGTTTCCGTCACTAAAATATTCATTGTGCCATTAATAGCATTAATACTTATCCATATGCGCCTATTATGGGTTGATTATAAAGGTATTAACCTGAAACAACAATAAAACGAGTGAAAACAGCGTTTGGATGGTCAAAATCGGTGATATAGCCCGCGAGTTGTATAATGTATGGGTGAGGCAAGCTGCTTTCCCGCCAATTTCCCCCAAGGCCACTGAGACACAGTCGATCAATACTCTCTCTCTCTCTCTCTCTTGCATTCGCTTGCTATCAGTGATGACCACACCCTCCAACCGGATTTCTAATGTTAGCACGAAAATATACCTCAAAATAAGGGAATAACAGGGAAAATAGGTGATAACTGAAGGAGAGGAGGAAAGTGGGGAAGGAGGGGAGGTAGAGGACTGAGATTTTGCATGGCCCAGGGGCCAAAAAATAAAAAAATAAAAAATAAATAAATACATAAAATATATTTTTTTCGATGTCAAAAGTTGATTTTTTTTTTTCACTCACTCTTAAGAGTCTCCCCGCAGTCCGCCGGGGGAACTCTTAAGAGTCTCCCGGCAGTTCCCGGGTTCAGTACCACAGATTCTTCCTAAACTGCATAAATTTTTTCTTAATCTAGCAAGAATGAAATGAAAATGACATTCCTGCACTGGCAGCGTTAAAGATCAACCCAGCAACATAGAGAGAGAGAGAGAGAGAGAGAGAGAGATTGTGTCTCGGAGGGAGGGTGCGAAGGAAGAAGACATTAGCTGCGGGTGGTAATGGAAATCAGAGACAGTAGAGATGGCGGAATTAGGCGGCAGAGGCGATGAGGCGAGAGGGGATGAAAGAGGGGAAGGGAAGGAGACGAATTGATAGAAGAGTGTGTTACGCTGCCAGCTTGTCAGAATGTACTCGTACTCGCTAGCGCTCGCCGGGGCAGTGAAATGGGGTATAATAATCGTAGAACGATGTTCTTTCTTTCTTAGTGTTCATGTTGTCACAGACAGATCAGTGTTTGCCTTTATTCTTGTCTGTGACACTTGGAAGTATTTTATATCATTGATAGAGTTAAAAGATATGTAGTGTGATAGTTGCAAGGAGAGAGAGAGGGAAGAGCGAGGTGGTAGTATGTGGTCGCTTGGGCGGGGCCACCCGCTCCCTATTGGATGGTGGGCCTGGCGTGTCATATGAAGCCTGCTTTTCATGACGGGGTGGCCTGTGATTGGAGGCCGCTATCCTAGCTCGGTGGTGGGGCCTCCTTCCCTCATCTCTCCTCAGAGCTTGGCATGTTGCGTTTGGTCCTAGACTTCCCTTGCATTCTGTCCCCAATCTAACCCTCTTTACTGCTGCTCCTCTCTCTGAACTTCTTCTTTCCAATACTTCTTATCTTTATTCAATCACACCTCCCTTTTGGTTCTCCGCATACGACTTCCATAGTCGGCCAGTCGTATTACCAGTGCCAGTTCTCACATATATGTTTTGCACTAGCTTTAGAAATTATTAGAGTCATAGTCACATGGATTCATATTATTGGGTGCTTCTAATTATTGGGTTGTTCTTTATTACTATTTAATGCTAGACAGTGGAGGGTATCTTTGGTCGTTGTCCGAGTTATGTATATGGCAAGTCAGGGCCTGTACGACTTCGACGGAGCTAGGTAGCCTATAAGTACACCCTTGTGCATATTTTCCTTTGCGAGCTTATCAGAATACAAGCGAAGGGCTTTTGCCTACTCTTGCTTGTATGCTTGCTACCTCATTTTGTTGAGAGCACCAGGGTAAGACCAGATACTTGAGATCTGGACTTACTAAGAGAGCCTCCTTGTCACTTAACCTAACAAGTGCGCATGGGGGTAATTAGACACCTCTCCCTGTGCGCATGTATTTGAGGTGTTTCCGTCACTAAAATATTCATTGTACCATTAATAGCATTAATACTTATGCATATGCGCCTATTATGGGTTGATTATAAAGGTATTAACCTGAAACAACAATAAAACTAGTGAAAACAGCGTTTGGATGGTCAAAATCGGAGATATAGCCCGCGAGTTGTATAATGTATGGGTGAGGCAAGCTGCTTTCCCGCCAATTTCCCCCAAGGCCACTGAGACACAGTCGATCGATACTCTCTCTCTCTCTCTTGCATTCGCTTGCTATCAGTGATGACCACACCCTGCAACCGGATTTCTAATGTTAGCACGAAAATATACCTCAGAATAAGGGAATAACAGGGAAAATAGGTGATAACTGAAGGAGAGGAGGAAAGTGGGGAAGGAGGGGAGGTAGAGGACTGAGATTTTGCATGGCGCAGGGGCCAAAAAAAAAAAAAAAAAAAAAATCGATGTCAAAAGTTGATTTTTTTTTTTCTCTGACTCTTAAGAGTCTCCCCGCAGTCTGCCGGGGGAACTCTTAAGAGTCTCCCCGCAGTTCCCGGGTTAACGTAAAATAAGGGAAATCTGTTCAGGGGAGACAGTAGGCTATGAGCATGCTTGAGCTCTGCCTAGGCTCCCTGTACCTTTATGCCGCTGCTAGACTTTATTAGTAAGAAAGACAGCATTTTGTTTATTAACTTTAACTGCATATGCTTTAGGAATTATTCACGTATTGTTTTAGCCTAGGTTGATGCATAGTGCACAACCCAGTTTGGCTGTTACTTTGGCTAAGGAAGTACTGTTTTTGAGTGGCTATTATTAGTGCTGTCACCGAGTTGTTGCACTCCCTTGTTTTATACATATGTATCCTACTTATTGGTGTATTTAAGATACACGCTTTGGTGTCCTGCCCCTGCATTATTTCTGTTCTATATTCGACGAGCATCTTAGAGCATCAGACGTTTTCAGAAGATTCCATATCTGTTTGCTGTAGGACTAGACTTCCAGTGTGTTCATAGAGCATTGAAGAGTTTAGTGTTGAGTTCAGACTCGCACTAAAGTTAACGTAAGCATATACTCCTTTATTAAATCTTGTCATAGTTTATTTAAGCATTGTTATTACTTGAGAGCATTTTATTATCGTAAGTACTCCTGTTGTGAGTAGGCTTTGCCGTCACCGGAAAGCCTTTGTAGAAGTACACTTAACCCAGTTAATTGATACCCCGTTATCCAGCAGATTAACTCTGGAGGGTTTAAGTGCTTTGTTCACCGGCTTAATAGTTAGAGGGTTTGGAATTAGCGTACCGTTGTTGCAGATATAGCCTATCTTCTAGTCCAATATTAAGTGCCCTTGTTTATTTCGTTGTGCCGGTCGTAACAAGAGGAAAAAAGGAGGGGAGGGGAGACTGGAAGAGAAGACGAGAAAGGAGAGAAGGGAGGGGCCAGAAGAAGAGAGGAAAAAAGGAGACGAGGGGAGACTGGAAGAGAAGACGAGAAAGAAGGGGCCAGAAGATGCAATATTTAGATTAACATAAAGGATACCAAATATCATCTTAGATTATTGGTTGTTATTTGGGGGGTAACACATAGTATACAAATGCATCCCCAATTAAGGGAGCCCACCTCGCTTGTTTTCTCTTTTGTTCACTCTCTTTGATTTGTATCCATTCGGCCCGATTCAGCCTACTGTTTTAAGACGTTTACCCCCATCCAGGTGTAATATTTTCCTGGCGAGCGGGAGCGAGCCAGCATAGGCCTATATATATTTTTGTTTTGACAGTAAGCTAAATTTGGACATTTTTCGATAGAAAAATTTCTCCGGCGAAGCCGAATTTCTCCATACAATGCTGGCTCGCTATCGCTCGCCAGGACACCTGGATGGGGATAAACTTCTTAAAACAGTGGACTGAATGGGGCCGAATGGATACAACCCAGGGAAAGAGAGAACAGGAGAGAAAGATAAAAAGCCGGTGACCCTAATTAATGACAAATCCATTATTGTGAAAGCAGTGGCTGGACACATGTAGGATTTATGTGGAAACTGACGACGCTAGGAATAAAAAACACAAAATACACCATACAATAACGTACATCATTACTCAACATCGTTACTCTCTTTTTCCCAGATATACGAAAGATCACGTATAATTGCGTTATGTTACTAACCCCTCTGTCCCCTACTAACATCCTAATCGTGCCACGGACATTAGCTCCAGGGCAGTAGTTCCCTTTCCAGTTTTCCCTTACCCACTCGAAACAACTGTTTGGACACTTGATCTTCAGGGTTTGGGAAGACAAGCAGCCTAGAGGGGCCACTAGATATGTTGTTGCTTGATTTCCTTTGTACTCCTCTATAAGCAGACAGGCCACTACACTATTTATGTATACAGAATATAATATGCTATTTATCAGTAAGCGTAATCAATCATGAAAGAGACCGAAATCTTGTAGGCATTCTTGATTTTAGCAACATTTTAGAGCGCTCATTAAGAGATGCTTGGTTGAAAAGGAATGTCATTCCATCCAATTTATAAGTTTGCACATATAAAATATGTCGCTCATTATACTGCTCTTACTAAGATCGAAATGGTTTAGCCAATTTAGTCAATCTTTGTTTGAATATAATGTTTCAATCTAAAATAATTATTGTTATTCCTCTTTATGCTCTTCCAGCTTTTACGTCCTGTCAACAAACGGAAAGCAAAGTTGTATTTATTTATTTATTTATATATTTTATTTTATATTTTATTTTTTGCTAGACGCCTTAATTCCCGTGAAGGGGTGGCCATGAACATTAGGCGTTTGTCACGAATTACTAGGTCAAGCTGCCCGGGCTTGACATCTACCAATAACAATTTTACAGAGTGGGATTGACCTCCCGACCCTTTGATCATCAGCTGACATTCCATACAATTGCTATCCATGTAATAAGTACATGTACACTTGCTCCAAGAATTATCTGCACCCCTAGGCTGATCATCTGGTGTGTACAGCTCGGTAGGGTTGGCACCTTTGCCTGCAACTATATCCATGTGTCAGAGACGATCCTATCTGACACATGGATATAGTTGCAGGCAGAGGTGCCAACCCTATCAAGCTGTACACACCAGATAATCAGCATAAGGGTGCAGATGCTTCTTGGAGCGAGTGCACGTCCATATGAAAAACATGTACCTTAATTTCTTTATATTCATATAATACGGTTTTAAATAAACCAACATTATGCTTTGTTCACTTTTCTACTTCGGAATATCCATGAGGGATGTTGCATTAATAATGATTCTCTTGAATCGACACGTATGAGTTGAATTATGTTCATAGAATAATGTGCTTTTAGTTCTCGCTCCCTATGTAATCAACTGTTCATATTATGATTGTCCGTTTATTTCAGAAACAAACCCAGACTGATAAGTCAAACACCCAGTCGGTAACCATACTGGTATATGGCAAAATATGAGAGGAGATCCCAATTAAAGAAAATTTATAAATTGTCTTCTCTGAAAGGCTTCATTATTGGCAATAAATATAATTCATACAAATACAATCAAACATGAATTTTTGAAAGTAAATAAAATACACAGTTACGATCAGGTTACTTGGTTTCCTTCCGTCGTCAAGACTAAAATATAATGATCCGAATATCCATTCAGTTCACACTAATGCAATCCACACTGATGCAGCACATCAGCATAATTACATCACAGTAGTCCAAGCACCAGACTTCGAAGTTTTGCAAACCTGTACCAATCTAGGTAGACAATTTATGTACAGTCAAACTCTATTAAACGACTGAAAAATATACATGAAAACATAATGAAAAGGTTAATATACTGGAAATAGCTATTCTATGTCCTATAGAATGTAATTAGACGTAATACACATGTAGGATGTTACAGATTTCCACTGAGGCCCAGCTACTATAGGTTGACATATGTGGAAAGGGTAGCTCAGTTGGTTAAACATTCGATTGACAATATATAACATGTGGATGAAGCCATGACGTACGAAGTCGATATTTATGAAAGTATTTTTTACATCTCGCATTTCACATTTTCTTGGTAATTGTTTACACTTCACGCGCCTAGAATACACCTCCAACTGTCACTAACAATTAACAACATGAAATATGTCCTATCTTAACCCTTTCAGTATATCTTGACACATTCCTATTTTTTTCATTCTGGCTATTATTAGTTGGATTATTTAAAGATTATGAAGGAGCAGAGAAAGTCAAAGGGTTCATTGAAATCCAGTTTACCTGATTGATTGCTACAAGATATTTCCTAAGCTGTAGAAAATCGCTTAGTGTTAGTAAGAATATAGTGAAAAAACGTCAGGTTACAGAAAGGTTCAATCAAAATCAGGGATGACAGCATATGAAATACTTCACAAGCAGCATTTATCAAGAAAGTGTTATCACATAGCACGATTACGTTTCAGTCCTCAAAACATGCCAACATTATCTAAATAATTTATCAACCTGGGCCAAGACCTAGTACATGAGTTTCATTACCGAAAAATGTAAAGTACTACATATAGGATACAAAACAAAACAGGCAGATTACTCAATGAATGGTAGTTATCTCAATAGCACTGATAAAGAAACAGACTAAGGGGTAACAGTATCAAATATTTCAAACCCAATACAAAATTTACCGAAGTTAATGTCATTGATAGATCATTCGAATACAAATCCAAAGACGTTATTCTCACCTTATGCAATTCAATGTTTCGCCCCATCTGGAATATCGAGTGCAATTGTGGTGTCCATAATATCAAAGGCACATCGAAAAACTGGAGAGAATACAAAGAAAAATAACTAACTTTATACCTAGTCTTTGAAATAAGGCAAACGAGGAATGTCTAAAAGATTTAAATAGTTTTAGCTTAGCAATGTGCAGGCTTAATTAAAGTATTTAAAAGTATCAAACGTCATGAAAATATGGATGGCAACAAGTACTTCACAATTGATCCATGATATTTCATTAGATTAAATGGTTGTAAGATTATTGGAAAGCCTTTTCCGTCACTTGAGGTAAAGCATTACTTCTTCAATCGAGTGGTAAAATTATGAAATAGAATGCCTAGAAATGTCATTAAGTGTTGTACTGTCCAGTCATGAAAAACGGACTTGATAAATATTCACTCTTAACACCCAATGTTCTGCTTTTACAAATAGCCTCCCATTGTTTTTGTTCACCAGGTAGGTTAGATAAAAGCAGCCACGTAAGGAGCAATACATATACTGTTGCTAGTTTTCCTTTGTACTCTTTTGTACCCTTTCTACTTCCACCAGTGTGCTCACCTGGACGCCTGAGAAGCTTTGTAGGTGCCATCTTTAACAACCTGTGGAGGGACGGAAAACCTTCATTGATGGACCCATAACTAAAATATTCAATACATATAAAACAAGACCCTGTAACAGTGTTTGACTGAAACTCGTACATGCTCTTATTATTCTATTATTGTTATTATTATTTTATTTATTTATCATATATTTTGGCACATCACATCTTTAACACGTGCAATGTTCTTCATTTGTAAAATAAACAGTACCATTGTATGAGAGAGAGAGAGAGAGAGAGGAGAGGAGAGAGAGAGAGAGAGAGAGAGAGAGAGAGAGAGAGAGAGAGAGAGATTTACATAATTTTTTCATAGAGACACAGGCCACACAGATTTTACGGTCCCTGCGAGGTGGCCAGACTAATCCCTAGAGATACAACCCTAAGAGAAAGTGGAAGGAAAGGATAGCACCAGTTAATAGATAGAAGCAAACCCTAAGAGAAAGAAGGAAAAACAAAAGGTGAAGACTCTTTCCCAACCCTCCGCCCCCTCCGGCAATCGGCCGTACATGAAAATAGTTAGAGGTGAATAACCTTGCAGGGCTTGGAAATCGCCTGAAGGAATTTATAGTATAGTTAGAAATGGAAAAGGAAACGCATGCACACCTTTACTTTTTTCACAGAGAGAGAGAGAGGAGAGGAGAGAGAGAGGAGATGAGAGAGAGAGAGAGAGAGAGAGAGAGAGAGAGAGAGAGAGAGAGAGAGAGAGAATTCACCAAACGCTCGACTAAATCATATGCAGTTGTAGTAGTAATTTGCTGTGAAAAAGTGTAATACGCGATTGAACATTGCAATGTATTTCAAGATATTCTCGCACGCTCAATTATAAAATAAACAGGATGTAATATAACTCCATTTTGAATTTGCAGATAAATTAAACTCCCGTACTCCCCCCCCCCCTCTCTCTCTCTCTCTCTCTCTCTCTCTCTCTCTCTCTCTCTCTCTCTCTCTCTCTCTCCTCTCTCTCTCTCTCTCTCTCTTTACGTCCAATCATGAGTATACTAGACTAATTTGTTTTTATTATTTGTATTAAACGCTGGCCAATTGAATAAGGGATTTAAGAATTCTCCCCATAGAACTGTTTTGCTTAACAGGTGCATGCGAATATGACTCTTGGCAAAGCCTTGTCAAAGAACCAGTGCTAGAAATTACAGTTTTAGCAATAATTCAAATAATGGAGAATGTGCTAGTTTTTCTCACACTGTAAACATTAATATGAAATATGGAACACATAAATTATAACAAATCTATAACCTATTTATGATTTGTAGTCAAACATTTCCCGATAATGTTCGACATGAAAGTGATGCCTTCTAAAATACTCAATCATAACCTATGTCTTAAAATGTTAACCAGCCATATTGCAGAATATGTGTCCCAGTATACATACACAATGTTTACAGTGTAGTTGGACATCACCCAATCCCTCAGGATAAAGAACCATATTGTTATCCATGAATGCTGTGTGCACTTCAAGTAATAACATATAACTCGAGAGACTAAACGTATTCATCAGTTTATGTATGTATTTATGTATGTATGTATATATTTACTCTGGCACTTTCCCTAATTTTCCTCTTTTTTTTATGAGGGTAGCCGAGACAGAGCAGTTTATACGGTTTTCATGAGGGTAGCCGAGACAGAGCAGTTTATACGGTTTTTATGAGTGTAGCCGAGACAGAGCAGTTTATACGGTTTTTATGAGGGTAGCCGAGACAGAGCAGTTTATACGGTTTTTATGAGGGTAGCCGAGACAGAGCAGTTGATACGGTTTTTATGAGGGTAGCCGAGACAGAGCAGTTTATACGGTTTGTATGAGGGTAGCCGAGACAGAGCAGTTTATACGGTGTTTATGAGTGTAGCCGAGACAGAGCAGTTTATACGGTTTTTATGAGGGTAGCCGAGACAGAACAGTTTATACGGTTTTTATGAGGGTAGCCGAGACAGAGCAGTTTATACGGTTTTTATGAGGGTAGCCGAGGCAGAGCAGTTTATACGGTTTTTATGAGGGTAGCCGAGACAGAGCAGTTTATACGGTTTTTATGAGGGTAGCCGAGACAGAGCAGTTTATACGGTTTTTATGAGGGTAGCCGAGACAGAGCAGTTTATACGGTTTTTATGAGGGTAGCCGAGGCAGAGCAGTTTATACGGTTTTTATGAGGGTAGCCGAGACAGAGCAGTTTATACGGTTTTTATGAGGGTAGCCGAGATAGAGCAGTTTATACGGTTTTTATGAGGGTAGCCGAGACAGAGCAGTTTATACGGTTTCACATCTCCCGCCAATTGCTGTTTCCTGACAGATGGTAATATCATAGTTCTTGCACCCCAAATATTCAAAGTTCGTTTTAACTATGCATAATACTATGTGACTGCTAAGTGTTCAAGGCATGGACAGAAAATAACAGTGAAAGGCTGTTTCGTAATAGGTCGTAAGTCTGTCAAGACGTCCTAACTTGGTGACCGCCATTGAGTGTCCGGGCCCTGCACTGTAAATACAACTTCTGTCTCTAAATGTAGTCACTTTTATATAATGACAAGTTTCTTTTGGGCAAATAGGCCTATAGATGCCATTACTCAACTACTTTTGAATATTTAATTCAGTTGTGCTAGCCGATGCATCTTGCTATCTTTAAAATTAATCGAACTAATTGTCTCTTATCATTAGCTCTTACATTATTCTGAAAAAAACTAACCTATTACCATCTGTGGCATATTATTAAATATTGAAGACCAACAATTATGGCTAGAATAACTTAAACACATAGCTGGAATAGTTTTAATAATTGTTAAGAATTTCCTACTGCACTCCACCGTCAAATGTCTTCTTTCTCTTTCAGTGCCTTCTTCCTCCTCATAATGCCTAACACTTTAAGTGCCTCAGACTTCTTCCATCTTCCTCTACGCCACCCACCCACCCACCACCACCAGCTCCCATTTACCCTCTCATATATCCTGATTACGTCCCATTCCTACAGTATCCCTCCACTCCCCACCATCCTCCACCTCCCACCACTTTGTCTCCATCTTGCCAACTTTCTCTCTCACTCCTTTTGTTTCTCTGGCAGGTCTTTCTTGTATACGGCATTGTTCCAGGCCAATGGGAAGACTAGTTACACCCGCTAACACTTCCTCCAGTTACGAACGATGTAATATAATTGCTTTTTGAGCAATGACAAAAAGTTATTCATAGTTAACCCTTTCAGCACGATGACGTAATTTTGGTTACCGTTCAAAAATTTCGTTTGTTTATAATCCAACTGTATGAGTCTGTTGGTAATTACTACCTCAAAAACCCATATAAATAACCTTTGAAAACGGAAAAATATTTGTCTATCGTTAGCAAAAAAACAAAACAAAAAAGGTTAATTAAGTGCCACTGTAATATAGAGGTTAACATATTTTTGTAATGGATTTTATAGCAGCGGCAGCTTCGACTATATGGACACGTGGCCTGAAGTTGACCCTGTTTTGTGGTAGTTGTAGTGGGTGATAACTTTTATGGATATGGTAAGTCAACCACTCATGCCAGGAACTGCTTGGTGTGATTTCGCCCAACCTAAGCAGTACAAGGGCACACAGAGAGCACCAGAGTATAATTGGAGGGTAAGTGCAGCTACACGCCAAGCTGAATGTATCAAATGTTTAATTAACTTAATCGACCATCGGACATACATACTTCAATACCACAGTTATGAGTAATTTTAAGAGAAGAACAAAGGTCCACGTAGACTCTTGGGTCAACTGGTTATCGTTCGTCTCCTGGTAGCGACTCATCTCAATGTTCTGGACCGCGACCTTCTACTCTCACTATACATTTCTGCAACATTCGTGACCTTTCCTCTAACTTCCACTCTGTTGATCGCCACCTCTCCTCCAACAAACCTGATCTTCTTTTCCTCACCGAAACTAAGGTGTCTGAAACAGCTGGGAGCAATCCCTTCTCTGTATCCTCCTGCATTATCTATCATAATTTGCAAGCTAAAGGTGGATGTTGTGTGTATGTGCACAATAAACTCACTTGCTCTCGTGTTCCTAGCTTTGACTCTTCTCAATTCTCAACTGTATGGCTCAAACTTTCTTGTCACTCTCATACTAAATATTTCTGTGCGGTCTATCTTTTCCCTAACTCTACTCACTTTCCCAAATCATTTACCTACACACACTTTAAAGTGGACCACATCCTCTCCATCTCTCCTTTCTCAGAAATCTTTATCTTAGGTAATTTCAACGTTCATCACCGCCAATGGCTCTCCTCTCTTTCCACTGACCAACCTGGTGAACAAGCCTTAATTTTGTCTATCCAAAATTACCTAGAGCAGTTAGTTCAGCAACCCACCCATATCCCAGATCACTTCGGAGGTCAGCTCAACAGTCTTAACTTAATTCGAACATCTAACCCTTCCACTTATAAAATCAATCTTTGCTCTCCTTTAGGCTCCTCCAACCATAAACTTATCTCTGTCACCTGTTGTGTCTCTCCAGTACGGCCACCCAATCCTCCCAGCTGCGGCTCTTGTGTCACTTTGGCACTGTTGACTGGGAGGCTTTTTGGCAGTACCTCTTAGATTTCCCATGGAACGATTTTTGCTTCCGTGGCCAGGGACCCTCGGAGAGTGCTGAATACATTACCGAGGTAATCCTTTTGGTCATGGAGGCATACATTCCTTTTGCTTTCTGTGTAATGCAAACAATAATGGATTATTCACACTTATTCTATTGCTGTCTGCAACAAGAAGGAAGCATTCAAACAGTACCGTCGCCTTTAAACTCAAGAATTTAATTCTTCTACCCGGAATCAAACCAAATCTGCTCTTCGACTCGCCAAACATTCTTTCATCAATAATAAATGCACTGAACTGTCCAATTCCAGCTCTTCCCAAGCTTTCTGGGTTCTAGCTCAAGACATCTCCAACAATGTTTCTTCTTTGTTATTCCCTCCTCTTTTCCACTCTGACAGCACCACCGTCACTTTTTCCTCTGACAAAGCTGAACTCTTCGCTCAACTTTTGTTAAAAACTCCACTTTGGATAATTCTGGTGCTATTCCTCCCCCTCTCCTACCTATGCCTAGCATTATAATATTGTCTAAGGATGTACTATCTACCTTCTCTGGGCTTAATACTTAGAAGGCGTAAAACCAGATGTCATTCCTCCTGTTATACTCAAGAACTGTGCTTCCGTGCTGACTCCCTGCCGAATCAAATTCTTTTGTTTCTGGCTTTCCTCTAATGTCTTCCCTTTTTGCTGAAAGTTTGCTCTTATTCAACCTGTCCCAAAGAAGGGTGACTGCTCTCAAACCTCCAACTATCATCCAATTACTATAATTTCTTGCATCTCTAAAGTTTTTAAAACTATTTTTACTTCAACATTTCTTAAAAAATGATCTTCCCATAAATCTACTTTCAGATCGCCAGTATGGCTTCCTTATGGGCCTTTCTACTGGTGATCTTCTTTCTTATCTTACTAACTCTTGGTCATCATGCTTTTGGGACTTTGGTGAGACCTTCTTTATTGCGCTACACTTATCGAAAGCCTTCGATAGAGTCCGACACAAATCTGAAATCTCCAAACTACCCTTCTTCAGTTTCAATTTCTTCATCTGTGCCTATATCTGCATTTTCCTTTCAGGCCGTTCAATAGCTGCAGTTGTGCATGACCATCATTCACTTCCTCAACCTATCAACTCTTCTGGGTTCTGTCCTATCTCCAATAAATTATCTTTTTAATTTTCATTAATGATCTTCTCAACTGTGCCTCGACCTGTCCTATCCATTCATCTGCTGGTGACTCTACCTTACACTATTCAACTAATTTTTCAAACTGCCCCAGCATGCAATCACTCTAAAACTAACATAACAGGTCCATGGCACGCCTATCTTCTGATCTATTAACCATCAATTGGGGTAGAAAAAGACTGGTTGCTTTCAATGTTTCCAAAACCCAATTTCTCCATTCATCTACCCGTCAAGACCTCCCACAGGTCTATACGTTATACTTTATCAATACACAAATCAACCCTTTATCTTCTCTCAGAATGTTCGGCGTCTATTTTTCTTCTGATCTCTCTTGGAAAGACCATATTACCACTCTTGCTAAAACAGCTTACCAGAAGATAGGTGTGCTCAACCGCCTTAGGGGTTTCCTTACCACTGCACAGCTTCTTGCTCTGTACAGGGGCACAGTACGTCCATGTATTGAGCATTGTTCGCATGTGTGCGGAGGATCCTCTTACACAACACTTCTAGACAAAGTATGAAAGAAAGTCTTTTGTATCATTAACTCACAATACACTTATCGATTATCTGTAATCACTTTCTCTTCGCTGCAATGATGCCTCTCTCTCACTATTCTACTGCAATTACAATTATCAATGTTCCACAGAGCTCTCTTAGTGTACAATACCTACTCTATGTAGAGCATGTAGCACCAGTCTTGCAACACAATCCCACACCTACTCTGTGCAATTCTCCAACCAAAAGGGAAACGATATTTCCAATCTTTCTTATATTAAACAGCTGAGCTCTGGAACTCTCTCCTGAATTCATATTTTCCCTCATCCTATGACCTTAGTTGCTTCAAACTCTGTGTGTCCAGGCATTCCTTGATTTTGGCCGTGTCATGTTTTCAACTCTGGGGGAGGCACTCGTCACAGGCAGTTTTACCTTTTGTCTTCCTCATTCATATAGATAAAACACATATACAGTATATATATATATATATATATATATATATATATATATATATATATATATATATATATATAAATAGAAAGAGAGAGAAAGAGAGAGAGAAGGTAATCAGCCAGCACTCTCCTCCACAGTCACCCAGGGAACCAGTAGGTATGTAAGCTGAGTGTCTGGGTGTCAGGCCCTGTTGTGGTCCGGGCACTGACTTACACTCACACACATACATACATGCATTCAAGCTCTCTCTCTCTCTCTCTCTAACACACACACACACACCCACACACACCCACACCCACACCCACACCCACAAGCTGTACTGTACTCCTAGATAGATAAAAAGACTACTATGCATGGTAACACCCAGGGCTCATGACATCAGACGGTCTCTCTTGACCTCGCTCTTTCTTTCTCTCGGGATCAGGGTCAAGGGATGACAGGGTTAACCCAAGCGCAGGGTACAGTCTATCGCACAGACAATGTGTACACAAATGAGACCGAATATAAATGGTTGCTGAAGAACGTTTCAGAATACACCCACACACTACCCTTCCTCCCATCCTAACTCGACTGAAAGGACTCACTGTTTCGTTTTTATTTGAGTGCTATTTGTTTTAAGGGGAGACCGTGTTTCTGGACGCCCACCGCCCTTGTGTTTAGCCCCACTGGTTTTGAGATTTTAAGACGGTGTTTCCATTAGTTTGGGGATTTTATGACCTTTCACCCTATTTCTTTGTCAATATTATGACCCTTCGTGCCGTTTAGGTGTCGATTTTTCCTTTTTCCTGCCGAGCGATAGCGAGCTTGTAATTGTAGGAGGAATCGGCCTTTCCCAAGTCATTTTTTCTACCGAAAAATTTACAAATCTATCTTGATGGAGGTCTAGGGAGGAAACTAAAAAAAATACATGAATAAATGAATTATTATACCAAACAAACAGCCACTGCCCCCTTAATCCCTCTATATGACACATGATTTTTTATAGAGCTATTTTATATATCACGGACTAATGCAATTTATCACTATTTTGTAGTTCCTTTTGCCAAGGCATAACAAGACCAGAAAGAGAACTACATAAATACAATCCTAAATATAAATAGGAAAAGGTTAAGTATCCGTTATCATGCCGTGGTACAGTTGGTTAAAGCATGGACAATCGTCCTGACTATCGGTGGTTTGAGCCCCGCTGATATTATACAAACATTTAATAGCTCACCTGTATTTGTGAGATCCACTTAATTTTAATGAATCTCGTGCTTAGTTGGGTTAGAATTAAATTAAATCAATTTCGGCCCGAGTATTGTTAAAACCCTTGTATGGTACCCTGGAAAATGGATCCTACGACTTGTGTATGAAATGAAATACCTTCTCCAAGTATTTAAATTCTCCTTAATACAAATAGGAAACGGATAAGTATCCTTTATCACGCCGTGGTAGTTGGTTAAAACATGGACAATCGTCCTAAGTGTCTGTAGTTGAAACCCCTCTGAGAGTATGAAAACATAAGTATATATATATATATATGGGAACTGTTTTATGCAGACGATTTAGTCCTAATAGCTGACAATATGGAAGATGCTGAGGCCAAATTCAGAAGATGGAGAGATGGCATGGCGAGCAATGGTTTAAGGGTCAATATTAACAAAACCAAGGTTATGCATTGTAGATTGAGATGAGGCAATGTGGAAAAGAGCGGTGCATACCCATGTGCAGTGTGTGGAAAGGCTGTGGCCGCTAACTCAATTCGATGTGGCCTCTGTCGATGTTGGGTACACCATGGAAGTAAGCACTGTAGTAGAATAAAAGGACCCCTGCCGAAGGATAAGTCAGAAATAGAGAAATTTGAGTGCGTAGTGTGCAAAGGTGAGCTTGTGTTAAGTGATGATCCTGGGGCTGTGAACTTTGGAAATAAGTCTTTGGAGCTGTGGACAAGTTTTGTTACCTAGGAGATACAATCTCTGCCAGTGGTGGGGCCGAGGCTGCCACTGTCGCTAGAATTAGATGTGGCTGGGGGAAGTTCAGAGAACTGCTGCCAATTCTGACCATGAAAAGAATGCCTCTCCCCCTGAAGGGAAAGGTGTATGCCTCATGTGTTAGAAGTGCAATGACGTATGCCTCAGAAACATGGGCCGTTAAGGTAGAGAATGTCAACAGAATGGAACGTAATGAGATGAGAATGGTGAGATGGATGTGTGGGGCCAGGCTGCAGGATAGAATAACAAATGATGAGTTGAGGAGACGTTTAGGTATAAAGAGTATTAGCGAGGTGATGCGTAGAAGTAGACTTGGATGGTATGGACATGTGGAGAGATTGGATGAACAAAATTGGGTGAAAAAAGGCAGGCCTGTGATTGTGGAGGGAGCTGAACCAAGGGGTGGACCGAGGAAGACCTGGGATCGGACTATACGTGCCGATCTCAAATCCAAAAACTTGACAGGTGAAGCAGCCCTTAACAGGGTTGCCTTGAACGCCGCCATTAGGACAATAAACTGAATCTGCACGTATGTGTGGAGCACTCAGTCTTAAAATTGTATTTATGTATGTATATATATATATATATATATATATATATATATATATATATATATATATATATATATATAAGTAGAACATTAGCAAACTAACCCTATAAAAGAGTATAAACTCGAAAATCTATACAAAAAAGAACGGGATCTAAATACAATTTGCATTTTATGTATAATTTATGTAATATAAAAATAATAGCACGACGTGTACAGTAAATATATTGTAATTAATCAGTTATATATTTAAAACAATTGAGAGGGTTCAATTCTGTCAAAATAATTCATTGTTCTTCAAACATACATTAAGCCGCTCACAAATTTTAGTTTATTTAAGTTTAATTTGTAATTTAAACTGAATTGCATAGAAAAGTCATTACCTTGCGAACTCAATTGTTTTAAAGAAATTAACCTGCTGCTCGAGATGGCTTAGTAATTGTTGGAAACACAAACTTGAACACACTACGGCGGATATAGATTAATTGATCCAAATTCCAGTTGCCTATTAGTTAATGATGTGTATAAATACCTTTCGTCTTTGTAATGAATTATTGAAAATTACCATTAGGAGGGCGGTACATACAGGTTAGGAAATCCCTGCCCTCCCTTGACTATTTCGGAGGATAAACATTTTAAATATGATTCAGTAAACGACAAGTGTTGAAGTTGAGTACTATTCCTTATTTCATTAATATACAGACAGACACTTCTCCCGGCTGTGTTTCTACATTGGTTTTACATCTAGTAGCCAGGTAGATCATACAAATGTAGTAAATGTATTTCTAACCTTGTTTCTGATAAACCTAATAATAGTGGCACACTTCATGTCTCTTGAATTTTAATTTGTATGAACATATCAGAAAGATGTATATGAATACTGCGAATGGTTAGGAAAGTATTGTTTTAGGGTGTGGGTGACTGTGTCAGGTATAAATAAAGGGCTGAAATAGTCTATCAAAATATTGATATGGTGGTGGATTGATATTACTTAAACAATGCAAGCTACTGCCAGGTTTAATGTCATCATTTGGACCCTCAATATTTCTATCAATTGTTACAAATGTCAGTCCATTAAGTTCAGATACGGTTCGGTAATGCACAATCGAGCTAAGAAGTCATGACTCGATTTTTTTATCTCTCGGACTAAAGTCCCCAAATCTGGCTACCGCTGGCAACTCTCCACTGCCACTCTGAGACCGGTCGTTTCCTGATTTTAAACTATAGGTCTTTGGATATTCCCAATAATTGGCCTACTGACAAAATTAACCTATTTATGCGCTCTAAATTTGATTCATGTTGTAGTTTAAATCAATATATGTAATGTTTGTTTTCAATTAATTTATATAGAAATTAGAACAATTAATACATGCGCTATCTACCATGTTGCACTCCCAGGCCCAGAGGAATCTCAGATACCGAGTCAGTCATTGTTAGGATATGAGGGTGTGAGTATCTCTTTGCTTTTATATGCGTGTCCCTATGGGTTAAAATATATTCTAAAAGTGAAAATTCATCATCTGTCTATATAAATTACAAGCTATTCTCGAGTATTGAAGCTTTCTCCCAAAATATACTGGAGACCGCTTTGTTTTTCAGGCAGACTGTTGTCCCACTTAGGGAATTGAATGTGGAAAAAAACAATCTGTTATATGTTTATTTACGTGATTTAATGACACTTATGGGTTGAATATTACTTTTAACTGTTGGTTTTGATTTTAGGAGATACTTTTCTCCCAGTATTGTTGGTTTAAAAAATAATATAAGCATTAACCCTTCCTCCCCGGGCTGTCTTAGCTAATGACGGTCGCCCCTACCCGGGCGATATGGCCGAAAAACGTCTAGGCCTAGGCTACCGTATTTATGTTTATTTTCACTGCTAGAACTTTCCCACTCATCTATAATCGTAGTGCGGTTTTCAATCTGTATTTTGGCATTTAGTAGAGCTCTGTAAGTCAACTGGTTCAGTTGTGATGACAATTTCAACTTTCATACTATTTGGTTTGCTCTCACATAATGAAAGAAATACATTGCAACAATACTTATATATATATCGTGTTTTGGGTATTGTTTCCTTCAATACAGTTCTCCCCGGTGTGTAATATATGAATATAGCAGAGCCTCCATAGTTGCCAGATAGCACTTTCTGAACAAAAGGTACTGGGAATCGAGTCATGACTTCTTAGCGCGATTGTACAAATCTAATAGTATTAAGCATCCCATCATAATTTATATAATTAAAAGGAATAGTAGAATTAAAAGTTTCCATAGAAAATACGAAAAATCACAAAGACATTAACAAAACTAACTTGGTGGCATATTACTTGGTACCTAGGTTAATACATTGTTGATTTACTGTTCACCTGCAGCCTCACAGCTGCAGGTGAACAGTAAACCAACAATTATGGTTATGTTTTAAATATTATTCAATCACACTCACACAGATATAAGATTACATACATAAGCACGAACACATGTTGCTCACATATGTAGACTAAACGCATCCATACACACACACATAATACATATATTTCACAAACATAAGCACGCTGTATACGTATTGTTCCGGAATACACGTGATTCAGTACATTACTCAAATTTTAAACAGGTAGGTAGCATTCTTTGAGATGTTGATACAACCCTTGACTAGTCTTGCTCTAGAGACAGACAAGAGTTTTAAGGCACTTGAGAATAATTTCCTCAGAAACTTTCTTGAAATATATAAACGATGCATTATTCTTGACGAAGTCAATTCTCCTTGTCTATACAATTTCTGAGGCACCAATATGTACATTCGTGGGTCCGAGTGGTCAGACAATTGGCAGATGCCCTTTAATGTAAACAAATGCCAGCTACTACAAATAGGCTCCCAAAACAACAAATACGAATACCACATGAATGGAGAAAAGATAAAGAGTGTATCACAGATAAAAGACCTAGGAGTGCTTATCAACGAAAATCTAATATCTACAAGCCAATGCACCACAACATATAACAAAGCAAATAGAGCACTAGGATTCATTAAAAGAAATTGTCATTGTCATAGCTGTACCATTATATAAAAGTATTGTGAGGCCACATCTGGAGTATGCTGTGCAGTTTTGGTCTCCGTACTTAATAAAAGACAGAGCAACTCGAATCCGTTCAGCGTAGAGCAACAAAGTTAATCCCTTCCCTTAGAAATAAATCATACAAGGAGTGATTAAGATAACTCATCTGTTTTCGCTTAAGAAACAGAGAATAAGGTAGTGTGTTTTAAGATGCTAAAAGGATTTAGTAACGTAAATTGTAATAACCTATTTAAGATAGCCAAAGAAAATTCCACAAGAGGAAACAAATTAAAACTAACAGGCAGGAAAGCGAACCTAAACAGTACTAAACATTTCTTCACCCACAGTACTATTAGTGAGTGGAATAAGCTCCCTAATGAAGTTATTGATCGAGACTCAATATACACATTTAACAAAAGGTTAGACTCCTATCACAGAGAAGTTGGTCTGCAGTAAAAGCTGATCACTGACACGAGAACCTGGCAGAAATGAACACGTTTTCAGTTGAAGAGAGCAGAACAAAAAGTGAAGGTGTGCATGCCTTTTCCTCTCCATTTCTAACTATACTATAAATTCCTTCTGGCGATTTCCAAGCCCTGCAAGGTTATTCACTTCTAACTGTTTTCATGTACGGCAAATTGCCGGAGAGAGCGGAGGGCGGGGAGAGAGCCTTCATCTTTGCTATACTTTCCTTCAACTTTATCTTAGGGTTGCTATCTCTACTAGGGTTAAGTCCTGGCCACCTCGCAGGGATCGTAAAACCTATGTTGCCATTATATCTATGTAAGTCTATATAAATCTCTCTCACTCACTCACTCACACTCACTCTCACTCTCACTCTCACTCTCACTCTCTCTCTCTCTCTCTCCTATACTAATTGTTGCAAACAGGCTGTTAACATCCATCCCCCCATATTAATACATCACATCACCCTCGCCCATGTGTCATTCTCCCGGCAAACACAAACAGCTCCCCCTATGCTTGCTCCACATTTAAATTGCCTATATTTATCTATTGGAACTTCAATTTATCTACGTATTAATATCGGGCAACCGTTGTGTTTCTGTTAAACCTTTTTGTACCGGCGACGTCTTTTTAATTGTAGTCTAGTTATATTTAGAAGACTTTGTGCAGTTTCAGAAGGATTAGAGTAGCTGAAAGGATTAATAGAGATAGTCTGTAGCCTTTTATTTGGTAGACGTTCTTCCAAAGCTTAACACAATCATCTAATAGTTGTCAGAATATAATGAAAATAACGTCACTGGTACTGAATGGGTTAACAACACATATTATCCAAAATACAATTATTATGTGCATCAACTAAATTTTCAAGTTACATATTAAATCTTAATATCGCCAACAGCAACTTAACCCTCTTTGTACCAGTGAGGTCTTATTATATTTAATTTCAGCTACATTTAGACGGTTTTAGGATGCTTAGGAAGGATATATGGTAGCTAAAAGGGTAACGGAGATACTCTGTAGCCTTATATCCGTCTTAAGCTGAATAAAATCGTCTAATAGTTGCCAGAATAATAATAAAAAATACGTCGCCGGTACAGAATGGTATATGGGGAAGTATTAGTAATTTTCCTGAACCCCATTCTCTTTCATGTTTAGTCCCATTAGTTTTCAAATGTATATATATTTTTTTTTCTATGTGAATGAGGGAGACAAAAGGCATAACTGCCTGCAGCGAGTGCCTCCCCCAGATGTCAAAGAGTGACAGGGCCGAAATCAAGGGACGTTCGAGCTAAAATGCCTGGACACACGGAGTTTGAAGTAATTTAAGTCATAGGAAGAGGGAAAGACTGATTCTGGGAGAGAGTTCCAGAGCTCAGCAGTTGAATAGAAGAAAGTCTGAGAATAGAGTTTCACTCTTGGGTTGGAGAGTTGCACAGAGTAGGGGTGGGATTGTGTTGCAAGGCGGGTACTACGTACCCTACGTAGAGGAGGTGGTTTACACTGGGAAAGCTCTGAGGAACACTGATTATTGTAGTAGCGATAGAATAGTGAGAGAGATGCAACATTCACTCATTTCTTTGTTAATAGACCTTTCGTGCCATTATGGTGTCGTTTTTTTGTACTGACAAGTCTGTAATTTAGGAGGAACCGGCCTTCGGTCGGAACTTTTTTTAACCGCAAAATGAACACATTTATTTTGAATATTTTTGGAGATGGTGTTTGTTAAAGCTTGATAGAGGTTTGGGAGGCAAACTAAAACAAATATATATATATATATATACTGGTAATAATAGCACATATATAAATAAATAAAATTACGTCCCCTTAATGAAAAGAACATTCAGACACAAAAACGTTTACATGTGGAACAGTTTAATGGGAAAACTAGATACTCAATGTAATTGTGATTCATATAAAAAGAGAGTTTAAGGTTACCTACTAAATAAATGATTATACAAGACACAATTTATTGCCATTGATATGGACACATTTGTAATAGTCATGAGACATCGTGAATAATACTGTATAAGGATTCCTTGTATGTTTTTTTGTAATCCTCATATTTTGGAAACGCACTTTTTCTGTTTGTCTTTAGTTGACTTACATTATGTGTATTATAAATATATTTATGACTTATCAATGGGAAGATATTATTGAGATGGAATTTGTGCTGTACCTAGTATCAGTGCATTACCACAAACTCCACCGAAAAGCTAAAAAATACCCTCATTGTTCCCTGATTAAATAGCATTATATGAATTATTCCCATATTCAAAATATGCTACAGGGGGGCAATGCCTAGTGAGTTCATTGCTCAATAGGTGGCGTTCTGAGAGTGAGGGTCCGAGTCTAGGTGGTGAGACAGTGACGCACTGGAGCGAAGCAGCTTCAGAGATGTGGCTGCTTCGAGCCGTGGGTGGGCAACCGTGCATCTTGCAAAGGCAAGATATAGGAGGCTGGTTGTATCCCAAAGTGTTTCATGTTCCACTCCCTAGACTGGAACGAGACCTCACGGGTTTTGCCGTTCAATGTACGGTTGAATGTACAGTCTCTCAGCCTATGCCCGAGAGGGAGTAGTTGGAATATAGACAAAAACAAATATATATATATGCTGCATGGCATCAGATCCTCATTGTCACAATGCATGTAAATATGTTGTAATGTTAACAGTTATGTTATGTACTATGATATTGTGAAAATAAAGTGTTTTTAATATATATTCATTGAAAGACTATCTTGATTACCCCTCTGACTTCCATATATCCTTCCTAATCTGAATAAAATACTTTTATAATAGCTAGAAACCAAAGGAAATGCGTCATTGGATTGCTAAGGGCTAAAGTTAAATGCGCCTTCATTATTATTTTTACTTATGAATAGTTCAGTGAATATCCCTAACATGTGTAGGATTGTACGATCATAAAGCCTAGTCTAACAATAATGGTTCGATGGCACTGGTTGAGATCTAATGGTTGAAATGATTTTTTGTTTAGATATCCGTTCAACCTTCATTATTTATTTAATTAAGGGGGTATACGTAGTACTCGTTTTTTTTTGGACCGCCTTCTCCCTCATGTTTAGCATATTAGTTTTGAAGATTTAAGAAGTTTGTTCCGTTAGTTTGGCGATTTTGAGACCTTTCGCCTATTTTTTTTTTCAATATTAAGACCTTTCGTGCCCTTTAAGTGTCGATGTTTTTTCTGGCGAGCGATAGCGAGCCTCTGGTATTAGAAGGAACCGGCCTTCGGCTGGCAAGTTTTTCTACCGGAATATAGACAAATTTACCTTGAAAGGAGGTCTAGGGGGCGTTTTTCTAAGCTTGATGGAGGTCTAACGAAGAAACTCAAAAATATATTAATATATATATATATATATATATATATGGAAGAAGAAAAAAAAACACTACTCCCTTACACTCCTTAATTATTCCAAGAGCATAGACTATTTGTGGATGATAATAGTAGTCTAACCTAAACATAATGACTGCAATGGTTCTCTTGTCGAGTCATTATACATTGTTACCGTATTGTTCCTAAAATGGTCAGGTGAATACCCCTAGAGTGTGGAGGGTTGCATGGTCCTTATTAGCTGTGACCCAAGTGGAGATCCCTGTAGCCATGAGAGAGAGAGAGAGAGAGAGCTACATTGATAGAGCTACATAGATACACAGACCACACAGACCTCAAGGTCCTTACTAGGCAGTCTGGCCTTACAAACTATATATGCATATATGCATATATACACATACACACATACACATACATACATATACATATACACATACATACATATACATATACACATACATACATATACATACATACATACATATACACATACATATACACATACATACATACATACACATATATACACCGGTACACACATATACACACACACACACATATACACATACATACATACACACATATATATACAGTATATATACAGTATACATACTGTACAGTGCACACACATACATATACATACTTTTTTTTTTTTTTTTTTTTTTTCATATCACCCCAGCCCTCTGCAGATAGAGGTCAAGCCTTCCCTTGAAAGCGGTTATTGTGTCGCTCTCCACCACTCTCGCTGGTAGTTTATTCCACTCTGTCGCCACACTGTAGGTGAAGAAACTCTTTGTGACATCTAGGTTTGCCTTTTTGGTTTTTAATTTCATTCCATTTCCGCGAGTTTGATTAGTATTGTTTAATGTGAATAGTGCATTTACATCGACTTTGTCGAAACCTTTTAGTATCTTAAAGCACTCAATAAGCTGACCCCTCAACCTCCTCTTTTTTAATGAGAACAGGTTCAATCGTTTAAGTCTTTCTTCATATGGTGTATTTCTTAATGAGGGTATCATCTTCGTGGCTCTACGCTGTACTGACTCGAGTCTTACAATGTCCTTGATCAGATAAGGTGACCAGAACTGCACACCATATTCAAGGTGGGGCCTCACCATACTTTTGAACAGTGGCACTATTACGTTTTCATGTTTATATGTAAATTTTCGTTTAATAAAGCCCAATGCTATGTTTGCCTTATTTGCAGCTGCTA